>JANTCA010043480.1:0-19146 GCA_024741275.1 Chironex yamaguchii
ACTGTATCAAAAATTACAATGCATTCATTTTATCACTGTAACAAAAATTACAATGCACTCATTTTAGGATAATGATTTGTTTTTTCATCTATCTCCCTCTTTGATGATGTAGGAAGATGAACCGGAATGGACAAGACAGATTTTATAGTCAAGACGGATGGTCGCGAAAAGTAAACATGGTACACAACACCTTTAAGCAGGAAACTTGATGATGAGCTGTTTGCAAGCCATCACTTGCATCATTATTGTATTTGCAAAAAATTCAGTATATGTGTTTACAAAACATTTTGCATTTGGACAAAGAATTTTGGAACACCTATTGCTATTCAAAACGAGGCTCTCTAAAGAGGCCAGCTCAAATTAATGACATGGCAAAGGGCTAGGTAAAGCGAGCTTGCGTAAAGGAGGATCATTTACTTAGAAACATATGTTACCATTATGTTCATTATGTTCGAAAAGATGATAGAATAATATGAATGATGAATGTCAATTTCATTTTGCTGACAGTTAGGGACGTGATTTTGATGCATAAGTGATACTTCAGTTGTAATCCTTACGTATTAACTTACTTCCTTTGTCTTTACTTGTGGACAAGGACCCTGAAGGCCCATTTAGAATTCTCATCGTTGAGGAGAGAGTAAAGCAGGGGCTATAGAAAAAACGTCAACTTGGAGTCCGCATTAGAGTCGTTCAAATTAAAATTCAAAAGCATGGAGAAACACAAGAATTATATACCCTAAGCTGAAGACAAGAGAAATTAATTTAGAGACTAATTCGAATTTTCAATACGCTAAAGTTTGAGACAGATAACACGAATCGGATTCTTAAAAGCTCTCATAGGATTGGAAAGGACATTTATTTCTAAAGTTACAGATACTATTTTTTTTTATTTTCTAAAGGCAATGGGAAGATGAGAGAGCTGCCATGGTATAGTCGAATGCGCGTCACAACATATAAAATACCATAATATGAGAGAGGGTAACAGGAGCTAACTCCCACAAAAAGCTCACTTCCTAGTAAATTTCCTAACCTTGAATGGGAATCAGCTACGGTCTTTAAAGAGTATGCTTCAAACAATCTGCCTGCTGGAGAGTCAGACATGATATGGAGGCAACATTCAAACGTGTAGTGGTGAGACTGATAATACGGATTGGATCCCTCATTGGTCTCAGAGGATTATAAATGATCGGGTTTTTCCTATTAATCCGAATCTGGTCGATAAAGAACATGAACAAAGGTATACTAATAAATTGTATATCCATACGCCGCCAGAGAATTTGACTAGCATGTAAAAAAGTATATTGTTAGCTGTGTACGTTAAAAAATAATCTCTCGATGTCTTTGATAAATCAATGTATAGTTGCCATCAAAGCCATATCACCTGTCTACAAACAAATCTTCACTTTAACACTTAAGACCGACTTGGTTACGGTACACACTGTCCATGGATTAATGGTCAAGATAGTTGTTTATCTTTCTTACCTTCGCGATAGGCCCACTGGAATGAAATCATTCTTGTTGCTGAACTAGTTAGCATGTCATTAAGCGGATTACTACTATGATTTGTTAATTATCACCTCTACTCAGTCTAATTCAAATATGGCTCTTGCGCTGCTTTTATAAAATATTGGATGGATCTCCAAACATAGATATTACATTTTAACGATATGGCTGTAACCCCGAGAACCCAGTTATAGTAGTTGCCCATAGTTTATGAAAATTATCTCCAACTTACGAGTCAGGCAGGTGCAAAATTTCTGATGCAGTTATAAAAAACTTAGTGTTTATCACAGACAATTTACTTTATAAAACTTACTTCTCCCCAGTTTTAAATCTCCCTCTATACAAATGAAAACAAGGAGACTTCACCTGAAAAAGGGACTATGTCCAAAAGTTGCACATCTGAGAATTGATTTGGAAGAGGTTAAAGAAATGATTTCACATTCATAAGCAGCTTTAGCACTGATTACTGTAAGCTACTGATAGTTTTTGTATGTACTAATATATTTTCACAGATTGACAAAATTTAATTACATTGGTTATGGGTTTTACTGATGTGCACAAAGCTTACTGATTAGAATTATCGGCCTCTTTGATGCTCACAGTAGCGCATTTCTGACAGTTGCAAAATACATGTCGGATTTCTCGTGGTTTTTAAGATCACAAACTCCCCTAGGAACTGCCAAAGTAGTCATTTCGTATTCCTGTATATTATTGCAAGTAAAAATGGCTTATGAGGAGATGAGTCGAACCGAAAAATAGACAGATGGTAATTTGTGATCTGTCATTATCCATACTGAGAACGATAATCCTTGCAAAAAACATTTGCTATCAACAATTAAAACTCATGGTGAAAGACTTAGGCTCAGACTGTTAAAGTACGTTAAACAGGCTTGACAATTTTCTAATCGAATGAAATGCACTTTAGGGATATTCTCTGCCTCTACTGTTGTCTCGTCCTGTGTTTTAAGGAAGTGCATTTGTTTGAAAGCAAAAGAAACTCAGAGCTGGATCAATTTTCTGGAAGTAAGACATTCTTTTTTTCTGCAGGCGATACCTAGACCTTGCCGTAAGATCTAAAACTACTGAGGTTTTCATTCCGTGTTCGAAGATGTTGCCAAAAGCACAAAATGAGGTAGTCTGGTTGCAGGAACTTTAATTAAGGAGACCCGTTTCACATTAACACGTAGTCTAAGAGTCGATAGCCCTCTTTTAAAATATTAACGTAAGTAATGAGAAGGTGCAATCAAAGAAATAGTGCAGACAGAAGTTTAGCCTGGCAAGCCTTTAATTGAAGAGGTATTTAGAAGGGATTCCTAGGCCTTGGCCATGATATTTAATAGCATATTCACGTGAAACAAGCATGTGAATGGTAAACCTCGTACTTGTTAAGTATCGTATGAGTCCACACCCTACAATTCAGGTATGATGTCGAAGCTTAATCTGTCTACTCAAGGTAATACTTTAAAGTCATCCAACAAGTACACAGTACTTCGGTTTGAAAACGTTCGGTATACAAATTGGCTTCGGCCAGGTAAAGTCTTAACGTCATTGAAACCAATTTTTATGTATCTCCAAAGAAAATTGCTGCCAGCATGTGCGAGTCATTACCATCAGAGTTAGTCACAGGATATGACAACCATACTTTACTTTCAGAAAGAGTCAATATTGATGCGTAATTATTAGAAAATAGTGCAGTGCCCCCACTCTTTCATTTGCAAGCGCTGCTATTTTTCGTTTGTATGGCATGTACTTTTTCGAGGATGAAGTTGAGTAGAATACATTTAAAACTCATGGACTGAGTTCACATTTTCTTCAAAGTTTATTTAAAACCTCTATGGCGCTTCAAGAAACAAGATACTATCTAATTTCCCTGAGCATTTTTAGGTATTTAGTATGGTCGTAAGTGCAAAGTGTTACTGAGTTAATTTAAGATACACCCAATATGCTTGTATACCATTGCTAGTCTTTTACTTGTCCAAACACATGTGTTGACCATGAATACTATAAGGAATCAATATTGGTTGCAGTTCTCCAAATCTCTCTTTGCAAGGAACTGGAAATTGGAATAATTGTTTAATTACTATCGTCATCAGCAACGTTGAAAACTCTTACAAGTTTGAGTTTTAAAAAGTAATTACTATTAGTAATCGAGATAGGACCGTATTCTCGTGTTGTCTCAAGATATCTGTCATTCTGAAGCAATAGGAAAATCTAATATAATCCCTAACATCAAGAGAACTAAAATATATCTTTCTCTGTCAAAAATTCGTTATTCGTTTTAAGTTTCTTATCAACGAATTCATTACCCTAAATTCACATTGTAATTTACCTAATTAACAGGCTAGTGTTTGTTCGGGTTCTTGTATTAATTTTGAATTTCCTTCAACTTAATAATAGCGTGCCATATGCGAAGTGTATAACTGTGATAATTAAATTGTCGGCAGAACTACGACGTGAAAACTACTAAAAGGGATTATCTTCGAACAACTAATTATTATTTGCCGATGGAGCGAACACTAAACCTCCGTTTTTTTATTTTCCATCCACAATAATTTGTAACGAAATCCTTGATCCTTTAGAAAAAATCTAATTACTGTGCATACTGGGTGCTTGATCCGTAAAAGATAGCTATCGATGATTTCGGCTTAGAAGATATTATCCACCTGTCCTTATCCACGTTGTCGAAGTAGGAAACACTGACGCCTTCAGGCGCTTTTCAGTGACGAAGAGATTGCTTTTGTTGAAGAATTAATTATCAGCCGCAAAGCTAGCATTATCAGTTAGTTTGAAGTACCCTCCCTGGCTAAAATGAAGTCTTGGAAAAAATATCTTAGCTAGAAAGCAGCTTTACAAGTATTTTTAATATTCCTTCAAAATATCTGGGTTAAACAGAAAAATTAAATGAACGGTATATTTTGATACTATCAAAAACTTAAATTGCACTATTTCATATATTGTTATATCTGATAAGACATTAGGAAATTACATAAATATAGTTTGTTTTTATTTATTTGTTTATTTATTTCTTATTTATTTATTTACTCGTGTATGATATTCAGATATCATATTCTTGTCCAGTGAAAGAAGCTACCGTGGTGTGTACGATAGACGACAACAACAACATAAGAAAACAAATTTAAACTTCACTCATCACTACAAATAATCATTAATGAATTAAAGTAACAAGAGCTTTCTCTCATAAAAATCTTACATACTCGTAAGGTCCCTAGCACATGCATGACAAATCTGTTCGAGTATGCTACTTAATGTAGTGAAAAGATAATTCAATTGACAAATATCAGATACAGTGTAATCTACCTATAACGATCACCTAAAGGACTGACCAATTTTAGTCGTTATAGTGGGATGGCCTTTCTGTACAGGTAAGTTATGAAGGGTGAACTGTTGACGTCATTTTTGTATCTGATAATTAACAGAATATACACAAAATAGTAATGAAGCGTGTTACAAAAGAGTAGAAGACCCAAAGCTTGTCTCATTGAGTCTAGTTCCTTACTTTTTACTTACAAAGTACAGGACATCATAGGCAGGATATTAGATTGGTGACGAATGTAGATTTAGATCCTTAATTGTTCCATCTTTACTGTTTTTGTACCAATTGGCTTTACCTTTACCATGGCTTAGTGAGTTTGTTTTCATCCTTTGTTCGAATTTCATCCTGATGCAGAAATTGGAGCCAGTCTTGCCGTACGCTGGAATAACTGGACTTCCGAATTTGAAATGTATTTATTAGCCAGTGGTATTACTTAGACACCGTCAATGAGCTTTCTTACTTTGCCAAGCTGGTAATCTCCTTTGCGACAGTTTCAAGCAAAGCAGGATTATTTTGAGCCTTAAAACATCGACGCTATAAGGTTTAACAACTTTAGAAAAACCGTCCAAGGGACGGAAGAAACTCTCGAATCCTTTCACACTTGACTTCGGATACTTTCAAAATCTTTTTAGTTTACCAATTTATAATTGGAAATCAAGCAACAGGTTATTATGGGTGGAATGTCGTCGAAAATTTAGAAGAGGGTGCTTCGATGTTGCCAAAGGGTTGATGAGACGAGCAAAGCTATACCAAGCTAAACATATTGAAACAAAGGAAAATCTAATTGGATGTACTACATCCAACAGTGATAGTTCTGACAGCTATTTGCGTACAATGTCTACCAGCACTACGAGTCCCGAGATCACAGTCACCATATTCGGACATTTTTTTAGCAATCTTGATGATACTGGCGCAACAATCAATGTGGGCAACTCCTTAGGTCCAACTTTGGCAAATATTTGTTGGCTTTCATGAGGAGCGAATTTTAAAAGAAAACAGTCAAAAGATGTCTGTTTTCTTTTGCTATGTAAACGACACTTGTACCATCTTTAAAATAAAGTTGGATTATGACAGGTTTTTCCAAAAAGTCAACGAGTTACATCCGACACCCCAACATTTAGTACAAAGGGAACAAGTTAATTTTGTTACCTTTTCTTAATGCTTTGGTGGAGAAACTGAGACTAAATAAATAACAGTTTACTGAAAAGACACTTTTAGTGGCCATTACATTCGCTGGGATCCTTTTCTGTCCAAAAAAGTGGAAAATCAACCTCATCAGAAAACAGATATCCACAGGATATATTTCTAGGATTTTCTTTACAGGATCACTGATCCTTCAGTCTAAAAACTTTAGGGCCTCATAAATGCCATGTATACCCAAAATTTCGCTGGCTAGCTAATGTTTCTAACTGCATAGAAACACGGGTTAAAAAGGTTGTAGTTAAATGTTTCTCTGCTGTAAATCCCAGAATTGTATTCACGATTTGGTAAGATCTTGCCATCCATTAATAAGGACTGCACACCTAACACATAAAAAACGTAGTAGTTCATAAATTTGTGTGTCAGTTTGAAGCTCAGTATGTAGGTCGCACTTCTCAGACATTGGGTGACAGGATCAAACAACATGTTCCAGTCACGCCAAGCATCAATTCCTCCTAGGGAACAGCCATCTCGCGCTTGCAAAGCGAATAAGACTGCCAAAACATGCGATTCTACCACAGGACAACATTTACTAAAAAATTCAGAATGCGCCAATATGTATAAGGACGAGAATTTTCGGATAATTGATATAGCTAGATCGTCCTTCCATCTAAGTGTATCGGAGTTTGTTAACATCAAAATAAGAAAACCAGTAGCCAGAAAAAGTTCGTTTTTTTACTTGAAGTCTTGCCATACAGCTTTGTTGTATATTATCTCTTTGTCTTATTCCATTTTTTTATAATTGGTTAGTTTTAATCCATGTTTCATATAAAAAGATTACTATATATCCATACTTTCCTCTCTGATGATTCATAATCTGAGGAGTGTTAGAAGGAAAAAGTTTTTAAGCATGAGTTTTAGCGCAATGCAGCAATTTTCGGGCGATTTACGAGGCGATTTTCAATTTTTATACCACAAACAAAAAGATTGTTTATATTATGATATATAGCTCTAGACTTCCTATTTCTTGCCTAAATGTAAACATATTTCTTTTTCTATGCGTTTGGATTTAACTAATCGAAGGTAGGAAAGATACACCAATGAAACTGGACTCCCTAGCTTCATTCCAAACAGAATTGAGTTAGGTTCACCTTGTAGGGCCAGAAGAACAAGGACCATCAGCATAAAAAGCAGGGAACACTGTGTCTAAGTCCCGACCTGGACTATTTACTTCAACATGCTCATTTTTCTTGTGAATCTACATGAGAATTTCTGTGGATCGTCAAATGGAAATTGCATGATGTTAATGAAAATACGCAAAGCAGTTTCCAGAGAATGGGCAGTGTTGTTAACCATCAAAGGCATTTTCTTTTCTTGTTTACTAATTTAGAGCACAATACCATGCGTATTGCACAAAATTAAACCAGTTTTGTGAATCGATAGATTTGTAACAGGCTAACAGTACTCAAACTGCAACTAGCTATACAAAACCAAAACAAATTGGTGTTTTATCAAGCTATACATACTCTCAATGGCGAAGCAACATCGTTGATGGTTGCTGGATTAAACTCTTGTCTTGGGAACGACTACAAGTTTGACTGTAATAAAAGTCAAGAAACAGCCAGAAGACTTTCGCATAAGGAGCTGGCTTTATGTTTAAATGACACTATCTTTAATAATAATTTAATCTAGCACTAATTACTTTTGTTTATGAACTCCCTTAGTACATCCTTTAGTAAAAGTACATGTTTTTATTCAAGGTTTTATATTCTAGCTTCTTTATGAGTCTAACTTTCCCCTACACAACGTTCACTTTATCTAATACATTCTTGTGGAAAATTTTTTTCCTTCTCTTTTTTCTACATGCACATACACACTAGTGTAAACATACATACAAATAAACTCCAATCTGAGGAGAAGCAAAAATGTGATTAGTATTGCATATCATGAATGAAATTTAAGCAAAATTCTCAACATCAAAGTAATCATAATTGATCAATCTGCAAATTTCGAACTATTTCGAACTATTTCAGTCTTATTCACGTATCAGAGTCAGATAAAGTTAAGATTTATTATTCCGTTACTACATTAAAATTCATGTATTGTCTTATTGTCGTAAGAAGCTTATGACGGTGTTAATAAGGTTAAAAATTGGCAGGCTTCGTCTTTTTTATTCCGACAAAATCAATATCAAGGAAAGAATACTAAATATAAGACCAGGTCTACATGCATTTGCATCAACATTGGTCGTGGACATGTAATCATGATCACACTTTCTGTTACTGATATCATAAGCAAATACAGGCAATTGTCACTCCCCAAACAAACACGCACAACATCTCAAAATGTTCGTTTTGTTTTTTCGATTTAATTTTATCGTCATTTCATAGCTGTTTACTGAGTGTTGCTACTATGTTCTATCTTTGTCCTAACGATGGTCATCAATTGATCAAACTTGAGTACACCCAGGCTTCTTACTGTAGTTATTAAAAGCAATTTTCAATAGGACTTTAGCCAAATGATATCCCTCTTAATAAGTTTTATCTTTTGGCATTTTTCAATCGAACTTCTAAAAGCCATATACTCTCTCAAAATATTTACTAGGTTTTTCGAAATGTTCAACATCTTGAGTGGAAATGTTGCCGGCGTCCACTATTTTCGAATCAGTCTACGTAGAGGTAACTTATAGGTGTCCAATTAATTCAGCTTTGGACTCACATTTGATATTGTAGCTCAGTCAAATGTAGAGTCCTAAGCAATTAATGTTGCATCCATGCAAACTTATAATTCTTGCTGTGTAGAACTTCAGGGAAGACTCCTAGATAGATTTTGTAACGGGAAATGTCCCATAGACGTTTGTTTCAGATCCGCACTCCCTTCCACGAAACGTCCACTTGTCTAACTTCTAAAGATCCTTGTTTCCCAAACTTTTCAAAGGCTTGGCTAGGTATTTAATTCTGTCAAGTATACAAAGAAGAATCATCCCACTTCTTTAATTCTTTAAAAATTTTATGTGTTTAAAATTCCAAGTTTCTTGCGACAAAAGAAACGTCCAGTACCAAAGCTCCCTTCCCGACATCGTTCATGGGACGTTTTTTGTTTCAAATTGATATGTGAGTCTTCCTTCATAGGATTTGATATTTCTAAACATTCAATAGCTACAATATTTATTTGCACTGTCGACAGCGTTCGTGTTAAGATTATGAAGTCAATACAAGTTATTCTGAACAGACCATGAGCGAGAATTCGGGTAATTATGCTCCAAAAGGAAATGGCACTTATGTTTGTAGGCTTGTAAGCTGACTTCTCTTTTCATAGAAACAAGTAAAGATATGAAAGTAGCAGGAATGCGGCTCGTTAAATTCAACCGACAATGACAACGCAACAGAGGTATATTCTCCATATTATCAAGCCACGACAATAAGAAAGCATTATGTGACGAACCCACTAAAATTATAGGGTGGGAAGCAACTCAAAAAGCTGCCTAGGGGGATAGATATTTTTGTTTTCTTCTTAGTATAGGTCCAGAAATTGACCGAGACATTGCGATTACCGGTAAGAAAATCTCGGCTATTATTGTTGTGTAAAGTTGTTTTTTTACCGAAAATTAAAGTCTGGACTCTAGGATAGACTTTGCAGAGTATTTTGTAACAGAGCTGGCAATAAAAATTATGCTTTTGCTTATTTAAACACAACGAAAGCCCTGATCAAATAGATTTGTCCGAATACAAGTTTTCTTTCTTATTGATCATTTTTCGATCTTACCTTGTACCAAAATCCATCACTGTTATCCGTTACGGTATTTTGAAGAATCTATATGATTAGTACCAGACAACAGTTTTGAAAAAAACGTTTGATACATAAAACGATTTTTGAGTTTTGTACCAATAAGGAGACAATCGGACAACGAAGGCCATTCAAATGATGTAATTCATGCCTGCAAGATGTAACAAACACTGTTTCAGGCAGCTGACGTACGGACAACGGCAAAGCTGAAGATCTGTTTAGGCTTACTAGAAGGTCTGTTTGATATTCTGACTTTGTTTACAAGGAAGAAGCCAGAGGAAGTACAAGGTGCTGTTGTTATTGGTGTCTTTTAATTGTTATGAATTTGTCCCTGTCATGCTAAGCACCTTACCATCAGCCAAGTGGACGGGACTGTTTGTAGCCTGTAAAATATTCATTAAGAACAAAATCACAAGAATGTTTATTAGGTTCGTGTTTGGAGCAGGGAATCGTTATAATAATAATCGTTTTACTAGGTCATTTTGATATAAGAAAAGTGCAATTACTATCCTTGGATTACATTTGAAACTGACGAACTACGGTACGTAGGTCGTTGGGAAATGGGCTTCCTTCACTTTCCATGAGAAAGTTAACTTTTCACCACTTCTCTATTATAGAATAACGATAGCACAGTAATGAAAGATACTATGACCCACGAAATCGAGTGTCATATTTAACACATGAAAGACAAGTGTTACACTGACAGAACAAACAAGATTCTTTAAGGTCCAGCTACTCTTTGGAAAGGTCTAGTTTAAATCTAAGGAGGTTTTTGAAAGGTTAGAATGGACCATAATTCAACTTAAAAGTCACTATCTTATTGTTTTCTTTCCCGTTAGTACTGACGTACGCTTTTTCACGTTAAAATAAACTTGAACCAGAAATCGTTTTCAAGTATACAGAGGCATGGAAATATCTTCAGAATGCTAATGGGTGGTGCTGTGATAATATCTTAAAAGCTTTAATATTCAAATAAGCTCATTTATAATAGAGTATTATTGCCGAATGCTGTTTGGTTAGTCAACTTGGGTCATTTTCTCTTCAATACAAACCCACAAATATGATAAAAATCACCATACCTTATCAGATTTAACGGCTGTTTAAGTCGATACACTATCAGCGGCCTAGCTGATCAGAATTTTCAATGGTCTAAGCAAAGAATTCTCGAGACAGGAAAAGTACCTTTAACCACTGAAATATTTTTTGAATAGAACTAGATATCATTTCAAGGCTTACAGGATATAAGGCCAGATTTACCATTAGTAATTTGATTACCATAATATGATCTCCCATAGTAATAATGTACCTTGGCTCCAAGGAAATCTAGTTTGGCAATACGAAAGACGTTGGAGAAAGATAGTATAAAAAGGATTAACTTGTTTGGGTTGTGTTACAGTATCATGAACTTTATACACAATGCGCTTAAACGGGCTTATACGTCCTGTGATGTAGATTAGCACAGGATTTTTATTCCACATTCTCACGCCAAGAAACTAGCACAAACTGAAACGAAGTTTATGGAAACACGCTCCCCAGATAGGAAAGCTATTACACAATTTTCCTTGAAAGTTAGCGTGAAAACTTGCATTTATTACTACGTTATGCCATTCTTAGTGCCACTGTAATAGTTGCTCTCTCTCTCTCTCTCTCTCTAAGCTTACATCTTGACAAATATATTGTATGCATTAAAACGTGTCACGGAGCACACCTTAGTCGAAGTAATAACTAACGTACAAAATATAGGGTAAAAGGTTGACGTAAACATTTCTCACAGCTGGATGCTATCATGCTATTGAAGTGAAATATACATGTGTATGCACAGACTTGAAAAATGAGTATAAGAAAAATGAGCTGAATTTGCCAAAGTTAGTAAACAACAAACCCTCGACAACTGGTACGAGTTATAGATCACGTAGATGTAAACTTATCCACTTTTTACGCTTTAAACGTAAACTGTCTATACGAAAGCACAGGGGTTCCTGGCGTGCGTTTATTTTATTTTCTGAAAATCACCATCAAGTTTTAACTAGTATGTCAAGATAGCGTGAGCATTAATCCGGACTTTCACTTTAGTTACGAACGTTATCGAAACATTTGGAATGTAACAGCATGTAAAATACAAACTGTGTGACTTAACCGTCCTTTTTAAGAGATCTATTCACGAATTTTCGACCTACAAGAACTTAGTGATGCAACAGTCGCGAACCAAAGGCTTGAGTAGAAATTTTGCAATAAAGTTAAAATATCACATTTTATTAGCTATAACCTAGCCCCATGGAACTACACAGTAATGTATCTAATAGCATGAGCTACTTTGAAAAACTCTCTGAATACACCTAAACGTAAGTCTCTGCTGTAACTTCTATTTTCGACATTTGCAGTTGTATGTACGGTGAAACTTGTCAATAGCGGATATCTTCTTATAGCCGACAGATATTTGTGAAACTAGCGGAATTATGGTCAAACTCTCTTTAAAAGCTCCTTATAACAGACACTTGCAATGGCAGATACTAGGTCTTGCAATCACGTGAACTTCTTTATGAAATTTTCTGCTCTGGAATAGGGAATACAACAGATTTTCGGAAGAATACCAAAGCACTATAATTATAACTATGTAGTTTCAATATATTTTGGAACAATCTCATAGACCGATTCGTGAGTTAAAGAATTATATCACTTATTTGACACACTTGCCCACTTACAACTCCACACATTAATTAAGTTTCATGATGGTTTAGATATGATGCATAATGAATTGACGATGAATAATAGTTCATTGGGGACACTAAGCTTAAGTATCTAGGACAAACTAACATCCATAGCTCCTCTAAGCAATGAAATTGTAACGGGTATATTTTATTCATAATGCCGTTTTCTGAAAAAAATAGAACCTCTCCACAGTGGACACATAGGCACTTTTTCCGGAAACCGCAGTCATCCACTATAGACAGGTTCAAGTATATTAGATCCCACTGGCCTCTCTCTAAAGAACTGAATTTAACTTGTTGCAATTAACTGCCTTAGATGCGATCCAAGGATTTGATGTGTTACGTGAGAACCTTTTCCAAACCTCATGCTTTCAGTTGCTACAATATAACTTATCAACGCATTACATACAATACATGCATTATCAGTACCTGAACGATCCGTGATAGTTCGTAGTAGGATGAAAACTGTGATAATGTAGCTAGTTTCTATCGTAACAGTGACCTTTAAGTTATAATCTTGACCATGTATGATCTCGGGGATAGACGCATGTGATATCACGTTTTCCGCATGCGCATAAGTTAGGCTGATCCTCAAATGAGAGCCTGCCTCAAGTTACTGTACATCTAAAATTGCACCAGTGAAGTGGCTTGATAAATAAATGGGGTTGTCATGGGCTTAGTAAAATCTATTTGTTAAAGATAAATCATCTTTTCATGATAACTTTGGTGCATGTCCCTCCATTTGATTCAAAAGAAATGGTTACGAGCAAATTTGTAATCTAACAGAAAACGTCCTTCAGCTCTATCTTAACCTCTATATTGACTGGAACGCTTATAATTGCAAATAATACCAGAGTACTGAAATTCACAAATGGCCTAAAATGAATTCAACTGATTTTTTATCCCAATAGAGACATTCCTAGACTTGAAAAATGTACATATTATTTAATGCCATAACCTGGCAAAAATCCAACCAAATATGAAAACACATGAAAACCAAATGAACACGATGCATGATCTGGAAATTGCGTTCTGTGGCAAATCGACATATACCTCGCTATTGGATCAGTAATAAAGAAAATAGGAACTTCAAATGGACCGTTTGGTTTAAGGAGTGTGATGATGCTCAAACAGACTGTATTTTACAAACGTTTACAATGAAAAGTACATGATACTGATCATGGAAATTTTAGATAGATTAGAAGAATGAAACTTGTTGCAAATTAGGTTGAAACTGAGATCCAAAACCTAAATCAACAAGCATAAGGATAATATGTTGACACTACTTGCAATCAATAAGATAATGAGATTACCTTTGGAATCCAGTACAAATACTTTCACTACAGAAATCTTCTGAATACAAACGGCTTCAATTCCTTGGCTTTCGTTAGAACAACGAAATTGATCTTATTCTTTGTTTGCTGAAAATGATATGGTATGCTTAGGTCTTAGCGAATTACATTGTCAATGGCTAGATTTGAATATTAACAACTGAAGGCAAAGCTCTAATTTGCAGAGAATAGCGACATTAGTGATGAGTATTTTATTGTAGTCTAACCTGTGCTCGTCATTTTCAAGTTGGTGAAAATAATCAGTCTTAACCAAAGGGACACAGTTAATGCATAAAGACTAATCCCGTTGTTTCGACTCTGTGATAGCAGATTAAATTTCTACGGAAATAATTACATTGACCTTTCAGTACAATAAAACATTGTTTTCGCTTATGTCAGGTTGAAGTTTTACCTTCGAATCTCAACCACGAGCTTATGTATCGTTATGTAGACATAGAGCCTGTGATCAAATACATCTGTTTATCGCGCATGCGCCGACTTTCGAGGTGATTATTTATGGCCTGGGACTGCGTGATTATCCAGAAACTGAAAGAAGTATTTTTCTTTTTGCGAGTCCATTATTTACTTACATTCAATTTTATAGCAGGAAAGACCATGCTTTCTATCCAGTAGATAAATTTCCAATTCACTTTCTTAATGTATCACGGTCTGTCAAGGAGTAATCAAGGACTGAGAGCAGAGAATGACAAGAAAAACAAAGGAGTTCGTTATCAAAGATACCATGACATATTTACTTGATAGCATTACTAGAATGATGGTGGTAGCAAGTAATAATTCCAAAAATCGTAACATGTTGCTTATTTCACGAAAGCGAAGATATAAACGGGGAGAAATGTCGAAACGCAGTAGCTGGGTAACTGACTGATACAATGTAAAACTTGTCATTTTACTGCGCGTAGGGAGAGGAAAACAATTTCTTGGTTTTTATATGAGTTTGCGTCCTAGTTTGTTTGAAATAAACCTACGTATTACACAAAAAATTATTCAGTCGATCAATTACACCTAAAGCAATAATAGCTAACTTTGCTCCTATGTAGATCCAATATTTTTGCATTTATAAATGTGTATCTTCAAGTACACGTTTGCTACGTTAAAGGAAACCCTCTCCTTCCATAATAAACTTGGTATACTGTTTAAGGCATGTTTGGTGAACTTGATTAGCAAAAATTATTAGACTGATAAAAAAAAATTGTTTATTTAGAAAGAAGGCATTTTGAAATAGCTTAGGAAAATATATGGCCCAGCGTGGCATGAGAAGCCTTACCAAGCAGTGGAAAGTTCTGAGTCAATGGATTCAATCCTACAGAGCTATAAAATGTATGCTGCCTGCTTGCCAAGAATATTTTCTAAAACGATTTTGCTTTAAATAATTGTCTACAAGGAATTATGATACAAAGGGATACTTGGATAATTTTTTAAACTTCGTTATCAGAGGCATTAAGAAGAAAAGCGAAATCATAACAAATAATCATATAGTAAGTAGACATATTTGCTTATAGGCAGACTTAATGCGTAGAAAATATCCAAGCACAATAAAGTCTTGTAGATAGACTCTCATCCTCGGGCCATCCAAAGTATTGAATGTGCAAGAAGAGAGATATTGTCCTACCCTGAGGTATTTGCCTTATATAGCGGCAGGAAGGAGCGTTCTGCTGTTTTATGACGTGGAAGAACTACGCACTGTTGCTTGGAACAAAAGTTACCAGGAATGCAATAGTAACAGAATTAAAACGTACAGAGGCTATTATAAGACAAATTCAGCAAAATAGAGAAGACAAATGAATGGATGATTGCTTTGACTATAGATACACTAGAAGGTATAGGCATAAAAAGTGAGGTATTACGAAAACTTTCTCACTTCTTTGTTTCTTTCCTTGGCTCCTGCAAATATTGAAGTGTAAATGAATGCTACTCCATGCTTTGAATAGTAAACAGTAATAAAACAATATCTTAGCGAGTTTAATGTACTTTTTCAGCACTAGTCTGTTTTTAAAGTATTCAAAAGGATTCTCTCCACTAATTTTGAGAAAAATTGGCATTCAACTTTGTAATGTAAACACATTTTTCGAAACTTTCATTTTTGCTTGGATTTCAGTTCCGATAACGTGTTTAAGGAAACGTAACTTACAAAACTGACGTGAATTCTGTGACTGTGGCTTTATAGTATACGTTTAGCGTAATGATGCAAATTTCAAGGCAATTTTCAAGCTTTTTACAACAAAAAGTCTGTTCAAATCAAAAACATGAATGTCTTCTAAGTCTTGCTTACTTGCGCCTGTTGTCGTAATTCGATTACCATTTTATCGTAAAAACTGTCTTAAGTAAAACTGACATCTATAAAGCTTTTCGTCTGACGTTGATCACATAGGTTCGTCAGAATACAATAACAGAAAACATATCAGAATTTGTAGTGTAAGGTACTATCGAAAATTGACCAATAAGAAAGCAAAGAACGAAAGAAAAAGAACAAGAAAAAAAGCTAAGATGATAAGATAATCACCAAATCAAACTAGTGGAACAACCGTAGGGTAACCACAAATTCCCTCTATCGACACAGGCTAGGCTAACGCTCCCGAATGTAAACCGCCTCTAAAACAACAAGATGATATTTTGACATTGTATTACCAACCACCAAAATCAGCTAGTTGCTATACAGCTTGGTGCAGCATGTACTATTTAAAAGATGCTGTCCTATAGCATACTCACATACCTTAATCATAGGGCAAGATTTACAAAGACGCAGGGATTGCTGGCGAACGCTGGTCGAACCTATGCGAATGTGTCTTGGTACATGTTGCTTGATTCGGTCAATCAACCTTTGGGAAATGCGGCCTACGTAGCTGGCTTCACACCGGCACGAAAATTCATAAACTATCGTACTGTTTGTGGTAGGCATCACATCTTTTTAAACTGATAGCAAAATCTTGCATGTACCATAGACGACATGCGAACTGACGGCGGTAACATTTTATCGTTATACTGTAATCTCTTGTATCATTAAAGAACTGTATTTTCACATTGTACTCCCCTGGTGTCGCGTCCTTGAATGTAGAACAATGAATGCTCTTAAACACCATTAAAATTCATGTTTTTGTTCCCAAGAGCAGTTTGTTCTTTGATTCGAGCTCTATTTGGTATGCAGCTGATCTTCAAAACTCTGTCATTACTTTTTGTTGCATCTTGCCTATATTTGTGTGGTATTCGTCCCGTCCAACCCTATCCTTTGAGACTGCTTTCGTGTATGACCTCTATTTGGCACAGGGAAAACTAACTTCTTGACGGACAGCCGTAACAAATTGAAAAATACCCTTGGAAAATACATGTAATCCATCTTTTTTACGTAAAAAAGCCTTGCCTTGCTTAACACATTTTGATATTGAAGGTGTACAACAAAAACGCCTGGTCCCTTACAGCGCAGAGACATGAGCTAGGACTTTTAAGATGGCACAGTTGACATTAATAATTACTAGCGGCTTACCACTGAAGGAGGTTTACTACAGGTTATCACGATTAACTTACAGTAGGTAAGCGTGATTAGGGATGCATTAAATGCTTAAACGATTGTAGAGCTGTTTGTTCTTTGTCAAATAAGGAAGACCAAGTTTAACTTGTAAACAGAATGGAATCAACTTGAAAGGACGAACCATCTTATATGACTGGTAATGTGCCGTTTGATTTTAACAAAGCCATTTATGACGAAAATGTGTGTGGAGTGCCATGCTCTTTAAAAAGCAAGAGAAGATGTGTGATGTTGTTAGATTTCCAAATAAGACAAAAGTTATAACTTAAATTTGGAAAACAAAGATGATATGTTGGCCAGTTGTGATAGCAGCAAAGAACATTAATACAAATAGAACAGATGAAAGACAAGTCAAATTAACATAAAAATAACATAAACATAAGAATATTGAGAAAGGTAAGAGTTCATTGAAGACAACCAAAGAAAAGAGGGCAAAGGGCGCAGATGACGGAATCTTGCTGCGATTGCTAATATAATGAGCCCAAAGCTAAGGTCATCCATACTTTATCATCCGTATTCTGATCTAAGCACACTTCAAATGCCGTGTAAATGTGCTAAAAAACTGTCAAGAGATCACGACCTACTCTAGGTACAATGAAAAAGGTATTAACAGTACTAGATCTTGTTTGTTTACAAAAACAAATACGAATGTTACTGACGAAGATTCTTGACGGAGGAGAGCAATCTCCTGATAGCCTCTTGTGTTCTGGTTTCTTGATCCTGAGAGAGTCAGACTAAACTCACCCTTAAATTATTTGTTCCTTGCCCAGTAATTTCTTAGCCTTGAACAAATACGACTGTTACTGACGAAGAGTCTTGACGGAGAAGAGCAATCTCCTAATAGCCTCTTGTGTTCTGGTTTCTTGATCCTAAGAGAGTCAGACAAAACTCACCCTAAAACGTTTTGTTCCTCGCCCAGTAATTTCTTAGCCTTGAATGAAATAAAGGAATTCTTTGTACTGGATAACAAGATTTAGGATTGATAAACGGAGGCTAAATTGCAGTAATTTTCAGATAAATGTTTACAAGATTTCTAGCATGACCTTTTGCTTTTATATCAATAGACCTTTGACTTTAATAGGACTGGCTATTGCAAATTGCTCAGTCAGTGGTCTGCTTGCTTATCTGCAAATGTCCGTAAATGGATTAAAAGTGGGGGAGGAGACTTTATATTCATTCATATTTTGCTAAAAATGATTATTCTCTTGAAGGAAACAACATTCAAGGAAAAACCATTAGGCGATAATTAAGTAAAGGCTCCTGATGTTTGTATTTGGCCAAAAGCAAGAATCATTTCAAAGTATACCGACAATAAAAGTATGGTGCTTTGAAAAGTTCGGCAGATTGGATGAAATACTGAGAAGTTCGTATCTATACATCTAAACATGTTTTTTTGTTACGTTGAGTTTTACTTCATAACAAATTTCATTTTCCTAATACATACCGTGTCTGCTTTGCTATTCGTTTCGGCGAAAAAGAGCACCAGCAAGCAATAGGTGGCGACGGAAATAAGCTTTGGGAGGACATGTAAATTTGGTGACATCAAATGCAGAATCCAACGCTTTCCTAGACTTATTCTATGAAATGAATTTCGTAAATAAAGATGTGCTAACAAGCTTAATAGACTACACTAATATCAATTAGTTTGCCGCTTTTTTGCGAAAAGATATTTATACTTTCTAGAGCTTGAACTGCGATATAGCATACTTGCAGTTGTCACAAGAAAACAAGAAACTAGTAGCATACGAAGTCATCAGGAGAGAATGCACTTTGTTTCGGGGCCTTCCTCTCAACAGATTTATT
>JANTCA010043491.1:5898-19146 GCA_024741275.1 Chironex yamaguchii
TGCTGGTTAGTGACTACGCTATGCCTACCAGGTAGTGATTTCACATACAATTTAGAGTAGACATTATCCCTGCCAGTAACAGATTCAACATTTTATTTATAGTAGACACTGTTCCTGCCAGTCACAGTTTTCCGGTGCTGGTTAGTGACTACGCTATGCCTACCAGGTAGTGATTTCACATACAATTTAGAGTAGACATTATCCCTGCCAGTCACTGATTTAACATTTTTTACATTGGACACTGTTTCTACAAGTCACTGATTTCTTGTGCATTTTAGAGTATACTCTATCCCTACCTGCCCTCGCTTTTGAAAAAGATCCTTACCGCCGTTTACATCCGTAGTGCTCTGTAAATAGTCTGTTGTAATATTGTGTACTAGTTGAGAAACAGCAAAAAATTTAAGGGATCTGGTTTTAGCTTTTATCATAAGATAAGAAATAAAACAGCTGGAATAATTCCCGTTTATTATTAATAATGTAAAATATGAATTACTTGGCCATGGTCCAATTGTCAATCTCCATGAACTTTTTTCAAATATAAATTATTAAGTGCGAGTTCCTAGGACGATATTCTTTGGGCCTTAGGTTATCAGCTCCATGACAGACCGTTTCACACTATCACTTTAAAGTGATTTATTCGAGAGCTCCGAGATTTTTTTTCCGATTTTCTTCGCAGATCCTGCGTAATAATTATCAGAGCTGATTTTTTACCCATTGATTGTACATGCAATAACTTGTTTTCTATGACTACTCGTTCTTTATTTAGTTGCATTCTTGTTTAAGACACAACAAGAGCTTATGCAAATTGTAATCTACTCAAGGATGGTTATTTTTGATTGGAAGAATGAACCATTCTCGTTTTTGCAAGGTGCAGATTGGTCATGCTAGTGTACCTGGTTTAGATAGATTTTATACAATTGCGAACTGTCTTTTAATTATGTTTTGAAAGCTGTTTAACGTTTGGCTGACAGCTTAAGTACAATACCAAGTGGACAACTTTTACATCCTGTACTGTGTTCTCTCTAGAAGGTATCTAACACGTACTTACAGTAATAATAATAAGATCGTAACGACAGCCTTTACAGATAGTACTTATTGTCTCGTTTATATCAGGAAGCCATGGCGCATAAGCAAGCAGGCCGAGCAAAAATATAGTAGTTCTCATTATTTCGAAATCATTTGATTATGGATAAGAAGAATTGTCTTTCGCAAGAAATGAAATATTGTATTTAATGTACGCACACGATGAGTTTCCTCAGGAGTCGTCGTTTCTTTTTTTTTTCTGTGTATTTTTCAGGAGGAGGAAACGTCTCGTCTGGTACTGAACTTGGATGAAGTTGCCAAAGAATTACATAGTAATGAGATATCACCAGAGCAAAGACTTTTCCTTTTGGCAAAGGTAATAAATGTTCTTGATTACGGAAAGTGCTCAGATAGCACTCGATGGCAATCACTTAACTTTATCGTGATATCTCATATTTTATGAACTTTTACAACCAGTCACATTTGCATACTCTTCTCTTTCTTGCCCTTTTATTCGGCTGTCCACTCAATGACACTCACTTATTGACTTCTTATAGTCCCGTACACCTGCTCACTTGCTTCCACGTTCCTACTCGATTCCTCTCTCCTCTTTCTTCTTCCTCTCTTCTCTTCCTTTCCCCCTTTCTCCGCCATTGTCTTCCTCCCTACCTTACCCACATACTCACCCACTCAATCATTGACTCACGCACCGACTCATTCACTCATTCACTCTCTCATTCACTCACTCACTCACTCACACTCAGTCGTTTATTCATTTAGCCGGCTAATTGACGGATCAATCAGTCGAATTTTATCAAACATGCGTGTCCACTCGTTGACTCGTATTCACTCGCTCGCTCGCTCACTCACTCACTCACTCACTCACTCACTCAACTCCGATTCGCACTCCTTGCATACGTGCACACACTCGCTTTTTCGATGAAGTAAGTGTTCAATTGTTTGCTTATTTACTTGCTTGACTAATTTTGTTTCTGACTTTTGTATCGTAGAACACGGCGTGCGATCAAAGGCCGGAATGCAAAGATACCCATGCCAATAAATGGTATGGAGATGACATGAACAGTAATGCAGTAAATTCACAGAGCACGAATGCAAGTGTCGAATCGGATCCCTTTAAGTGGCAGTACGACGACTTACTCAACATTGGAATTTCGGCGAAAATCGTCAAAGCTCCTTCACAAAACGTCGTGGTACATCAACTGACTCCGAAGAAAATACAACACAAAAGCTTCGTTGCATCCGAGCAAACTCCTCCGCCGTTCGATGAGTTGGACGTGTTATTGGCCATTCCAGTTAATCAGCTTCAAAAACCTGTTTTAGAAGATCCTAAATCCAAAGAGAATGAAGGTCAAGGCTTAGAATATGTAATATTAAGAATGTATTGTCACCGCATACTAAGTTTGTTGTAATAAAATGACTTGATTCGGTCATTCTGTGGTTCCGCATTGGAAATTTTCTTATACAAAACACGAGAAAGTACCTTTAACTATTAAACATGTTCTCTGTGGTCATATCTTTGTGTTGTAAAGTCATGTAAATAACGTTTAATTTGAAATTACCAAGCTGTAACTGTTACAAGTCTAGGCATTAAAGATACTGACGTTGACCATGGTTAGTGCTTGCGTAGACCAATAGAACTAGGCAGGGTGCTCTTGTGTAAAGAACAAAAGTAAAGTTATTCTTGTTAGCAGCTGAGCTTTGAACCCGGGTCACATGTCTGCATATCTGATGTCTTTACCACTCATCAGTGTCATAACGTTAAATCTTTTTAATGGACAAGAATATCCTGTAAACGTTTGCTGGGACGGCGAGAATCAATTCCTTGTAGGCACAGAGTACGTGGCGCTTATAAGCGTCTACGCCAACAGGCAAACATGTAGTAACAAGAGTGGATGGTCCTCGTTGAATCGCGAGTGTCTTTCATTCGTTTGATTAGCTTAGCTCAGTAGGAAAGGGAAAGTCGTCAGATTTTGGATTCGTGAGCCCAGCAAACGAAGCTTCAGTGGCCACAGTTCACTTTTCTTCTCTTAGGTACATAGCTACGGTGGCCCACAACTGTCAGGCACAATTAAAAAACATCTCGCACAAATAAAAACATCTCTCACAATTAAAATTTGTCTTACAATTAAAAAATATGTCGCAGATTTAAAAAACATCTCGCACTTGTCTAGGCCCAACTCGGCAGATCCACAGATGGTTACGTCGGCACCGACATGTACTGCCAAGCACGTAGGGCCAACAAGAAAAAAGATGGCAAATTATGTTCCACATATGTTACTCTGCATCTTTCATTTGTAGAAAACAAGCAAACACATTATACGACTTTGACCTTGGGTCGACAGTAGTGAAGTGAATAATTGATTTTAATGACTAGATTTGATGCATTTCTCAAATTGTGCGAGATGTGTTAGGATTTGTTGCGAGTTTCTTTAGTTGTGCGAGATGTTTTTTAATTGTTTTTTAACCTCAGCTGCACTCTTCTTAAAGTAGCTCAATTAATATTAAATTTTCACTTTCCTTCACAGATGAGGTATTGTCTGAAGAGAATACGTCCTCCATTGACCGTGTGAATGAAGTTAGAATGGCAACACCTTGTACAGAACAGCAGGCGGGCCTCAGTTCTGAAAAATGCACATTTCATATCAAGGAAAATAAAGTACCTTCACCAGTAAGTAACGTTAGTTGATTTTCCCGAATTTGAATTAAAACCCATAAAAACTAGGCAACCGACAGCTGTACCTCCTGTTGAACGTTGACGTACTGTGTAATCGACTTATTGTTTTTTTTTGGTCAGTTGCAGTTTTTTGTGGTTGACTGTATTTATGTCTTTTAGTCTGCCCGCAACTAGAAAGGTTTTGCTTATAGCATTTGAATATGGACATGGCCCCAGGTATTGTCGCTTAGATTATGATCTGGAACATCGTCTATATCCAGATTTTTTAAAAAGATTATTTACTGTCGGGAATGGAGCTGCCCTGCCCTACCCTGCGCTCTCTGAGTCCTCTCTACTCTTTAATTTATTACGCTGTGTCTGTACTGGAATCGTCTGCGTCCTTTTAAGCTCTGCCCAAGTCATTGTATTTCGTAAACAGACAAAAGAAAATTCATATACTACTAAGCTTTTTCACGAATTGAATTGTTTTCACGACTAGGAAGATCTTGCTATCCATCACAAGGATTGTGTACTTGCCATACAAAAAGCTTAGTAGTATATAAATTTTTGTGCCGATGTGAAGCTCGGTATATAGGTCGCATTTCTCAAAGATTGGGTGACAGGATCAAACAACATGTTCCAGCCACTGTACGCTAATCATCAATTCCTCCTAGAAAACAGCCATTTTGAGCTTGCAAAGTTAAAATGACTGCCTATACATGCGTTTCTGCCACAGGCCAACATTTACTAGATAATTTAGAATGCGCCAAAATGTATAAGGACGAGAATTTTCGGATAATTGGCACAGCTAGATCGTCCTTTCATCTAAATGTATTGGAGTCTGTCTACATTAAAACAAGCAAACCAGTACTCTGTAGGCAGAAAGGGTTAATTGTTTCACTTGGACTCTTTCAATAATGTTTTCTTTATTTTCTCTTTCTTTGTCTCTTTTCTTGTCTAGGATTGGATAGTTTTGCTACATGTATTGTATGAATAGGTTGCCATATACATATACTTTCCTTTCTGACATTTCATACTCTTAAGAGTGTCTGACGAAAAGAGCATGTTTGTTTGTAGTGCAATGTCGCAAATTTTCAAGGCAATTTTCAAGTTTTGTACCACAAAAGGATTGTCATTCTTTGGTTGAAGTTTCCTGTTTGGTCTTCATAATTGAAAACTTAATTTTTTAATTTTAGGCGCAGAAACCAGAGGAATCAACATCTGACCTCGAGGAATGGTTAGATGAAATACTCAACTAGACAGCCTCTTTTCAGTTCCAAACACCATAGCCTCTGTCTGCATCTTTACGAAGATAACAGAGTTGGAATCTACCCATCTTTACATTAAAGAAACTGGAACAGACAGTGTTTCCTCTTTGAGACTACGCATCTTGTTTGATTGCACACTGTATTTGCAGTCCACGGGATGGCAACCAAGCTAGCTATTTTTGCAACTTGATATTGCCAAGCAACCAAAAACCTTAGCTTCAATGTCAGCACCTGCTTCTGAATATCCTTTTGATTTCTTTTGAAGGGACTCGTTGTTGTGGGTAATTCAGATTTGCTGACAGAGGGACAGTCAGCTAAACTGATGTTACACTGCTGTTTGAGAAAGTTATATGTAAACGTCGGTACGCATATTGATTGTGCTTCGTAGATATATATGTTTGGAAACTGAAATTTATCGGCTCGTAACTTTCCTTGGTAGTGGATAAGGGTCACCGTTTGAATAATATTTACTTGATTCGTTCAAGTTAATATAAATAGAAATGGCTTTTAAAACCGTGTATTATTTTTGCATGCGAATTGCAGTCAAAACACGCTTCTTCATAAAGAACAATGTTTAGCATCGTAGTAGATCTTTTTGACGAATCTGACAAATGTTTTATAAACAGGGCATAATTTTCTTTGTTTAGCAGTCTTAACTCTTTACTCATCGTAAATATTTAATAAACATATAAAGCAGCTGGCTCATATCTAGAAGTGATAAAATTAATGTCCTTTAATTGCGATTTTTCAAATGCGATTGGTTCTAAAAGTGTAACCCTGGAAGTTCGGAGTGCTTTGATGTGGGATATTACTTACCAGAGCAGTTACCTAATTACCATTCCAGTGTAATGATGTCAGGTATGATTTGTACCAATCAGAATTTGGAACTGTTGGAGACTATTAAGCAATCTTCTACAGTAATTTGCGCATTCTCTTCTTTAAATGTTTGTTATAAAATGATCTCGAATCTATGACATAATGATAATCGTGTGAAATTGTCGAACACATGCATGTGCCCCATATGCATTCGAGTGTGTCAAACTGCCACTAATGGTCATTATTACCGATTTAAATGAGGAACTGACGACAATAGCCGTATTACTGCCTTAAAACAAGCCTGAGATCATAACTGTCAATCGCGTTGTCAATACTTTCTTTTCCGTAGAGAACTATATTCATACTGTACGTGACCATTACGTTTTGTCGCAAAATGGTGTCGGTAAATGAGACATAGTAAATGTTTTTAACATCATCCCTTTCGCTTTCACCCTGACTAATCCATTATTTCGCCAGTTGAGATTAGAAAACCATTTTAATGTTGCTTTGTGCTCTGCCACATTTGTATTTTTTTCTGGTATCCTTATGAGCATTTCTGTTCTGTATGTCTACCGCAGTTCCTTAGACTATTCTATTCTGGTTTTAGTGAAGTGAACTATCGGTACCTGGCGCCATGATGGCGTCGAGACAAGATATGGAATAAAGTTGGTAACTTTGGTACATAAAAACAGATGAAACCTGGCTTACTGACCAGTCACAATTTATAGCACATCTTCCCAACATAACCAGCTCAATAACCACCACAGCAATGATAACGATAATCACGCCAATTTGACTTGAGCCCGAGAGTTTTCAAAAACTTTACGTTGTGCATTCCAGGGTAGAAGCGCTGTCATTGGCTTCAAACTTTAAATCAGGAATTGAGATACAGAGAACATTTCTTCTGTGTACCCTTGAGGTAGAAATCCTATCTTCTCTTCCTGACCATGAACTTGCAGCAAGTCTGAGCTTCTCCAACATTGATATGAAATTCAAGATTCATTACAGTCTAAAAATTACAGGAGGCCGACATAGTTGTTAGATAAAACGCGATCTGTCAGAATAATATAGTTTTGTTTGTTCCAGATATTTTAAAACATAAGATTATCATAGAGCAAATTTCTATGAAACATTTGATCATGCAATGTGTTTATGTTTGGCTTTGTTAGTTCTAGCTGGTAATTTGTCATCTAAATCTAGTCATCGTTTATTTGACTCCCTCGCGCTTGTCGTTACTGAGTACTCGATTTTGATCGTATAAAACATTTCAGTTACGACTGATCCGGACGTCGACTCAAACTCCTTCTTTACTATACACTGACTATGCTATGATGTACTGAATCTACTGGTGGATGAATCTTTAAACATTTACCTGTCATTACATAGCGTGACATTAGCGTCAAAAACCCAGAACTGGCACTAAGGCATATTATTCTCCAGTTATCGTTTGCTTTACTTTTCTTTGCAATGCAGGATTACTCTATATGCTGTCTGGAACGCATTACTCTATATGCTGTCTGGAACGCATTACTCTATATGCTATCTGGAAAGCAATCACTTACAGATACGCTTAAAGTATTTGTACTCAGCCATTGCAAAAAGCATGGAAAATCTGCAGGAACACAATAGGGCTAACTGAGCATGCTGCTAGTGGGTAGCATAACACCAAACCTTGAGATTTGTAAATGGGAAGCACTAAACCAAGGAAGAACGCACGTTACTCAAACAAAAATATGTTAAGTCTGCTGCTCTTCATTATCCCTTAAAACAATGCTTTACCTTGCACTACTCTTTCATCTAGGATGATCTTTCTATTAACAACGTTAGAAATCACTTACAGAGGAGCTATAAATGCTCCATAACTTATAATTAGATATTGTCGAACCTTATTCACAAGTTTCTTGTATTTTGTAACAATTTTTAAACTTGGCCAATACTTTAGCATAACTTAATTATTACATTTGATGAATTATGTATAAAATAGAAAGTAAGTATTTTTGAGCTGAGCTGAACTGAACAACTTAAATTGATGTACATATTATCCACATGACGATCTTGCTCTTTCATTGGATGAAATGTGGCCTTTCCCAAAAATTATGCAATGATCTCATAGCAAAATATAGCAATATTGTTAATGTTAGTGTTCAGAGCTAACCGAACCTAATTCGACATTTAGAATAATGGTGTTCAAATTTCTGTGTAGATTTCGTAATCTTAAATTCTAAGAGGAATTTCGTATCTCTTGTTGGGCAGGTCTCAAATTTCCTCACAGTAGTATCAAACTATAAAGTCAGCATTCGCTAATTCTTTTTACTGCACTTGCTATTGTAGGCCAGCGAAAACCAAAGAGCTATACCAATATTTACGATTATAGCGACAAGCATTGGGTAAATGGTATTTTCAAAAGAGGGTTGTGAAGTTGCTTTTAAAAGATCGTGTTTCCTCTGCAGCATGTCAATGTGTATTGCATCGAACTGGTAAGCAGCCCCAACACCTGTAAAAACGTGTAAATAGTGATGACTTGCCCCAATGAGGTCAAACTTTCCCGGGAAAATACACTCGGGAAAGCGAGTAGCATTAGCTAACGCCGAGAAAATGTACAGATAAAGATGCTGCTTAAAAGTAGGAAACGACTCTGAGATTAGATCCGTAGAACTAGTTGAAAGACAAGCTCTGTACATGTATGGATAGCAGTTGACTACGAACGGGAGAACATACGCAACAGTTCTTGTGACGTATTTCATTCGTTTCCATCTATTGCGTGACATACAGCAAATAACTGTTGAACATATTGATGATATTAATGAGGCCAACATGAAACGCTCTGTTGAATTCAAAACGGGTAGTTCTGTATTTAGTGGTCTTGAATAGAAATAAAACGCTTGCCCAGCACCAACTGAATAAATGCTAATTGCAGCATAATCCATGTAAAAACACATTTGTCGTACATTGGTAGAGATCGAATTAAACACGTGTGCTGTTGCACTCATTAGACAAAAACCACAAATACCGATAGCAAAGGAAAATTCCGGCCAAGTGAAAATATTATTAAGGGAATGATCTCCAGAAAAATTGTACCAGAATTTCACTACAAAGGCAAGGAAGGCAACAAAATGCGACCAGACGTTGAAAGCTTCGTTACAACGTGGCAGAAAGGCACTATGTAAACAGTCCTTTGCGTTGATGTATGGCCTCCTGTAACCGGTTAAAATATACGGCTCTCGAAATTGGGGAGCCACTTGATCTCTTGTTAGGCCAAATTTCATTTGATTCTTCTTCTGAATTACGTTTTCTGCTTCCATATAACTCGCTGGCTTTGCCATGCTTTTCAATGTTTCCTTCCAGTTCTCGATGTACTCAACGCGATGAAAATTCTCAAATAAGAGTTCGTTGTATCAATGCCCTTTAATAAGCAAGGCACCTGCAACTTATGAATTTCGTCCCAGGAGAACTATTATTTAGATGTCTTGGTCCATGCTTTTCACTTTGAAATAATTCACTATATGCAACTCTCCAAACAAAACTGTTTTAGATATGGCGTTGATAACTCACTATATTTCCTACCTTTGAATTACCATCCATAAGACAATTTTCTGGTTTGACTTCCTCCCAGGCCTAGTCTGTCTTTCACCATTAATTGGCTGAAACCCACGAGAACCACGAAATCCGGCGATAACTTTAACACAGTGTCCGAATCGAACCAAGTTAACGAGCCAGCGGGAACGGGGGTAATGAATTGCTCGACAATAAATCTTAACACCAGAGTTCAGAACATCTGTAATCTACAGGCATTTCTCGACGACTGTTGTGTGTCTCGTAGAAATAAACGGATCTTCATACAAGTTCTTCGTTGCTAAGTCCCAAGATCTAAGATCAGAATACTAGACCGAGATTAAGACTACACCGAAAGGTGATATAGTTGTTACCAGCTTTTGTTCATCTCTCACAAATTTTCCTTGTTCAACTAAAACAAAAGAGATTTAACAGCTTTATACGTGACATTGGAGACAGTCAAAAAAGAAGAACAAAGAAGTTTGAGTTAACCAATCAGATATAACAATGTATTACAAGTACTATCCAAGTCCTTGGTATTGCGTCATTAATGTTTTAAAGCACGCTTTTATTTAAACTTTTTAAACCGTTTGTCAACTCTTCCTATTTTCTTAGTTTACTGATAAGAAAACTAACGAACATCTGGTAAGGAGTACGTCTAAATATTTTATCAGTTATGCTTTTCGTCATTAAAATGTTTAATCTCCAGCGTTGTAAGACCTTCCTTTCGCATATAACAGCACATGCACATTGGGACTATCCTACGTTATTCTTATTGTATGTATTATACAGTCAACTTCAAACGAGGAACCAGGACGTTACTTTGAAAAGTACCTAGTTACACATCCTTCTAACAATCCAGTACCAGAGACGTCTAACAAGAGATCTTGAAAATATTCCTCCGTGATTTCATTTTCATTAAACACGCGCGAGTTTTACTCAACGTGTAGATTTGTAAACGTATCTGACAGATGGATAAGCTTAACATTCGTAGGTCATGACTTAAAGAAAATCAGATATAAGGTTACATGTGAGACGTTTCTGAATGAAATTACAATTTGTACTTTACAAAGAACAAGAGCTGTAGCTATATCTAAAATTTCAATGTTTTGTGTTCATAATTGCTTCTACCCAAAATGTTTGTGATGTCTTATTTGCACAGAGTATGTGATCCATTAAGATTTTCGTCGCCTGAACTTTAGAAAAAAATAGGATGATAATGCTACTGCTGCTGATAACGATGATGTTGACAACGGCGATGATTGTAATCAGTATGTTAGCTTAGCCTACCTATACGGAGAACAAGGGAACAAGGGATTAAAATATACCAATTTGTTACTGGGCTATAGGAACTTCTGAAAAAATGAAAACAAGTCACCAACAATGCTGTGAAATATTCAAGGAGCTCGTATTCACACGTTACTCATTTAGCAGCACAATTAAGCGACCAAATGCGTTCAGATTAGTTTTTTCAAAGTACCATGCAAATTGAAAACTTACTTGTATTTGAGAAAGAAACAACACCACAGTTTCTGGTCATGTCATCCTGCTGCATGTGGATTCATTTCGCCATAGGAATAAAGCAATGAGCAGATTTAGGTACTAATTCAACTGTTATCAATAACACAATTTTTACATGAATAGAACAACTGCAGTTTCATGTATTAAGGGATCGAATCTATTCCTTGGCATAACATTTTTCTGTGATGGTTGACCGTTGAGCAGGGTGTCCTATGAAGACAAGAGTTTTAGCAGGTCTTGATACTGTAGCCATTCAAGATCCAAGTCTCACATGTTGAAGAAAAAGTAAACATTCCAAGATGTGGTTAATACATACAACACAAAGTTATTCATTTATAATGAGAATTGCTCCCTCGGTTGTAGAAAGAGCGAACAGAAAGATTGTCAAGCGGAGTATTTCTTGTAAAACAGAGTAACATTGAACTCTAAGGACAAGGAAGGCTCCAGAATCGTCTAACAAAAACGAGAACATGATTAGTTACTATTGCAAAACAAGTACGTATTCCAAAGGGTATCAAGCCTCAATCTCAAATATGTACAAGGAAAAAAACATAGCAATAAGAAGCAAGTCAAACCCATAGCAAAATTAAATGGCTTCACGTCTGAATAACTAATTACAAAATTTAAAGATAAAAAGCGTACCGCCTTTGCAGGTTAAAAATGTGCGCACATATCAATAGAGGGCGGTAAAGGTGCAACTATTATTGGATATTTCCTAGTTAGGTTCCCGGCTATGCTTTGAGTCAACTGTCTCCGTCTGTCAGTTTGAAACGTAAACCCATCCTTTCTATGGAAATGACCAAGGTCTGCTGATAGGAACAGCTTATGTCAAAGCGTTTGAAAGACTTAAAATTTGGCATAGAAAAGCCTTATCTATTGAGAACAAAACGAGATTATCCACTGTATGATTCATGATAATCATCTAGCGGTTTATAAGCTTATGAACTTTCCAAAATGAGTACATATACTACCGTGACTGTCTTTTAAAGACACACATGTGTATAGCTCTCTGTTAAAGCATAGTTAAAGACAATGGCCCATACCAAACCACCCACTATACACTTCAGTTAAAACGTGTTTTGCAGTGAACTGGATCAACTCTCACAAAAGGTTTTGACTCCACCAGCCACAGCATTAAGCCATAGTCATAAGAGTTTCTCTTTTGACTAAGCGACTGAGAGCTACCAACAGAAAAAAAACAAAAGATCAAAGATGATATTAGACTTTGAATCCAAAATAAACTATAGAGGAAATCGATGTGATTTTAACCCCAACATAAAGACAACGTTTATCAGGTTTCAACTGTTTTAACTTTTCAATCTGCTCTGTTCACGTTGCTTAATCGCCTGTGGCATCTAGTGGCAATAAGTCCCTCTCACTCGACCTCCCTCTGGCGTGCTATACAGATCTTATTTCTAATATGTTGTTCGTTATAACATTAAAACACAATTTAAGGTTTCACTTTACATAAAACTTGTATTTATCTAACTTGAATCTTACAGATAAAGAGGAGCAAACTTCCGACGATTTCTTTCATAATTTCAGACAGTAGTGGTGAATTAGGTAAAATTATCACCCTCAAGAGCAAGAGGGTCCTCGTACGAATCAACACAGAGGTGGATTTTTTACTTTTCATGTTCTTCATGTGTCAAGGTAAAATAAGACGGAGATAAAAAGCACAAGTGAGTAAGAAGTAGCTTCGCACTATGAGAGTAGCATCACCCTGGTGTAGGTGAAAGACATTTCATTTGTTCATGTCGCTTTCCTAGCACTTTGACTAAGCAATAGTGCATTTTGACTCGATCTAGAAGGCTAAAGTATTTAATAGATAAATTTGTCTTAGTTCATGTCGAGTTATGACAAAAAGACTATGGAAAACAGAGAAAGATACGAGCATAGATATCAGCATCCTTTGGACATTCTAAATTAGAAAAATTCAAGTATTGTTTTGACTCGTATCGTCAATGAAGGCCACCCTGCTCAAGATCAAAGTGAACGTTTAAAAGTACTAGAAAGACCCCTATTAGGAGGATTGGGCTTTGTGCAGGGTGTTGTTGATAAAGCAATTACTAGCTAACAGTGAAATCAAACATTAAAAATAAAAAAACCAAATGGAAGCGAGATGCATATAAAGAAAGATATTTAACAACGTAATAATGAAGATTGAGCACAAAGCCTTATTTTATCGGAGGAAATAAGATTAGCGAATATGCAAAATGATGTATTATTAATTAGACCACTAATAGGTACAGACCTTAGGAACTTACCACAATAAATGCTTTTCATTAAACTTCAAAAATTACTCAAACCTAAATTGTAATCCTATGATTGTATGCGGGTAGTTATGACTACACCTTCTTTGGTAAAACCCATTTGTTTTTTCTAGATGAGTAT
>JANTCA010043502.1:0-15685 GCA_024741275.1 Chironex yamaguchii
TTGCAAATTTTTATCATAAAATGCAGCAGAGACTGGTTTCTCTTTTTATAATACAAATTCAAAGTTGGTTCACGATTTGAAGTTTTCTCTGTCAAAAAATTATTTTTTGAATATCTTGAATGCCCTGACGCTACAACATTGCTAGGCATGTCATGAAAAACAGGCTTGAAAGTGGATCAGACATAGTCAACAGGAACACGAAAGTCCCTGTAGATCAATGAGGCTACTTTGAATCAGTTTTGAACAACCCCTGCGTGAAAAAATGCGAAGTGAAGCTAGATCGTCCTTTCGTCTAAGTGAATTGGAGTCTGTCTACATTAAAACAGAAAACCAGTATTCTGTAGGCAGAAAAAGTTTTTGCACTTCGACTCTTCCAATAATGTTTTGTTTCTTCATTTTCTCTTTCTTTGTTTCGTTTCTTGCTTTCGATTGGCTAGTTTCGATACATGTTTCATATAAATAGGTTGCAATATACAACTCTTTCCTTTCTGACGACTCATACTCTGAAGGGCGTAAGTCGAAAAAAGCTTATAAGTACGTTTTTAGCATAATGCCGCAAATTTTCAAGACGAATTTCTTTATTAGACATAAATAAAGTTATTTGGAAACGTTTATCATGATTTAAATAATCAGGTGTTGTATTATCATCACAAAGAAGTGGAAATGAAATTCCTTATCTCTAGCTTCTGAAATAACTTTAATTATAACAGATGATTGTATGCATAGCTGTTATCAAAATTACAATTGTAAGAGCATTTGCTTCATCTGTTGAAGAGTGTTTTATTAGTAGGGTATCTGTTTACATTTGAAATGCTATACCCTAGTGCTTTTATGATTTGATTTTCTCGCTTAAAGAAAAGAGTCTATCATCTATCAATTTTGAGTTATTTTAGAAAAGAAAAAGAACAGTTACTTAGGGATAATTATTGACTGACTGTCAATTGGCTTCTCAAGGGAGGCAGTTGTAATCGATTGTATTGTTTAACACTAAGAGCATATATATTCTTAGATTTTAAGGAATCAGCATTCAAGTTCTTTGGTTTAGTCAGAATGAGGAATATTTTGAGGAACTTAAATATATGAATATAAATAAAAGGTTTTTAGTTGATACAGATAAGAATTATAGATATTTCAAGTAGACATCATTCAAATGAGACACCTGCATGACCTTTGGGAATACAAATAAAGGTAATAAAGTGTCATAATTTACAAAGTAAACTTGTCACACTTGAGTTGATACCCCCTTTGTTGTTACATGACATTCTTGCAAGAGTCTGCCCTACATGAGACAAATACATCTGTCATTACATATGTGTATAAATATAACAGTATGCCTTACACTCATATAAAGTTAATAAAGTGCTATCTGCAAGAGATCTTGCAATGATGAAATGAACCAGTCTGACGGGAACGTCTTGGATATCCAGTAAAAAATATTTGTTAAGCTTGAGCTCTATATATTTTGATAAAAAGTCTACTCCCTACACTATTTTGGTGTGCAGGATGGTGGTCACCTCCGTTTATCAACACTACCAAACAAGGATACACTGTTATACAAGGATGCAATGGTAGAACTGAAACAAAGTACAATAACAATGTGATTACAAGTCAATGGAAGCAGACGAAGAACAAATAATACAAACATCAAAGAAATAATACAAACATCAAACACAACCAAGAGAAAAATAATTGCAAGACCTTAAATATATCTCCATGTGTCACTTTCTGATTCAAAGCAGGGATTCTGTCATCTCCTCCATAGACTTTGAGTCCCTGAACTTTCTCGGTAATCTCCTTGTTTCCATTAGAATGATCCCTGTGTGCATGAGAATGGAAGTTCCCACATTTGGAATAAGGGTACATTACATAAAATACACTATACAGAATAATTATGATCCTATTATTGAAATTTTAAATAAAACAACTGATATTCACATAAGACAGACAGGACACAATAAATCAACAAAATTTTGGTATTTACTACAATACGATAAACAATAATTTTAAAAGCTGTAATCACTGACCAGGCTCTGAAAACAGTTTTCTCCATATCTTACATTCTCTTACCTGTGTACAGGCAGGGAATGGTTATTACAAATTGTATAACCTGTAACTTAGTCATTTTTGTTTGAAACAAAGTAGCTAAGAAGGCTTAAAAACTTTAAAAAGATTTAGCTAAGAGGAATAAGAAAGATCCCATGAAACTTTGAAGTAATCGAAACTTTTATTTTATCTGCATTACTAGGCCACCAAGTTATATTCGTACCTAATATTCAACTACTTACTACACTACTTACTACTTGTTTACTTAGTTAATTACTTTTGTACCTACCTACTTACTTACGTACATACCTACTTACTTACTTACTTACTTACCTACTTACGTACTTACTTACTTACTTACTTACTTACTTCATCATAAACTTCAGAAACCAATATATAATCTACCCGCACCTGCACATAAGGAATTTTATCAAGTCGCCTGTTCACCTCACGCTGGAAAATTCCAGTAACAGAATGCACACCAAATTGTAGCATTCTTGGTTGATAGAGCCCCTTGTGAGTATTAATGGTCAGCAGCTCCCTTGAAGGTTCATCTAATTCAAGCTGCTGATAAGCTTGGGACAAATCCAGTTTTGTGGACTTTTCCCAGCCTGACAAAATGGCAAGCTGATCTATTGTATTGGGTATAGGATAGCTATCTAATGGTGAGGCTTTATTGACTGTAACCTTATAATCCCCACAAACTCTCAAGGGGCCTGAGGGGTCCTTTGCATCCTTTAACATAGGACCTATAGGAGCCACCCATTTATAGTATGACACTAGCTTCCAGACTCCCTGACTCTCCAACTTGTCAAGCTCATCCTCCACTCTGGCCCGCAGGGCATAAGGGACTGGTCTAGCTTTGAAGAATTTTGGCTGTGCATCGGGCGACACAGGAATGTGAACTTTGAAGCCCTTTAGACAGCCCAATTCCTTTGAAAACACCTCAGGAAACTCCCCTATTAGCTGCTTTACCCTCTTATCATCTACTTCCAAGCTATTCACCTGAGCACAAGTGGCACAAGACTGTCCCATTCCAATCTGAGTCTACTCAACCAGTCACGACCAAGGAGGCTGGGAACATTTCCATCCACCATGGTAACAGGCAGACAACAATGCTGACCATTGTAATTAACTTCTACAGTGCTGACACCTTCAGCTCTTACCAGCTCACCTGTATATGTTTTCAAAGTAACATTAGAGCTAAGCAGCCTGTTCTCACTGTCCTTTGAGATTTGTCAGACTCATCACAGATACTGCTGCCCCAGTATCAACTTCCATCCTCACGTCCTTACCATTTATCTTGACTTCTACCATTAAAGGATCGACAGAGACTCCACTTTCCCCATTTAGCTTATACATGCTTAAGAAGTCAATCTCCTCCTCTAAGCCAGTAAACTCACTGTTATCCTCAACTACAGCAACCCTCTTTACCCCAGTTGCTTTTTATTTCACTACTACTCACCTTTCTCTTAGCTCTACATATGCATTTAGTGTGACCCACCTTTCTACACTTAAAACACCCCCCATTTTGAAAAGGACAATTGTTTCCAAGCAAGAGAAAACCACATCGACAGCATTCTTTTTTCCCTTCAACTACTCTCTTTGATTCCAGTCCGTGTACTGATTCAAGTTCCCCAGTATTTGCAGTCCCCTGAATCAAACTTGCATCACGATATGCTTTTTCATATGTTCTGGCAGTGTCAAGTGCATTATCAAGTGTCAAGTCCTGTATGGTCAAAAGCTTTTGTTGGAAACTTTCACTGTTTGAACCGCAAACAAAACAGTCTCTCAAGTAATCATTTAAAGTGCTACCAAAGTTACAGTGCTCAGACAGCCTACGCAACTCAGCAAGATATTCATTAACAGATTCACCTGATTCCCTATCCCTTTTGTAGAAGTCAAATCACCTTGCAATTATGTTTGGAGTTGGACTAAGAAGCTCACTCAACAACTGTACTAATTGACCATAAGTTTTGCTTTTGGTATCAATCTGAGCTAAGCTTCATAAATGTTTGTATGCAGAACATCCTATGGTCGCTATAAATGTTGCTTTCTCTAAATTTTTGTCAGTAATCGAATTAGCAATGAGAAAATTATCGAAAACTCTCTTTATGCTTGATGAAACCATCATTGTCCAAGTCAAAGGCTGACATGGTAGCCACAGGATCTGTTGCCATTGTGAATAATAAAATCCAAAAACAAAATCCACAACAATTTTGCTATTTGCTCGGCAGAAGAAAGGTCCAAAGAAAATCCTTGTCGCCAATAATGTAAACAATGAAAGTAATGACACTTCAACGCAGCAGACACTTCTAATACTGGTTTGAAGTTGGTAGTTCTTAAACTCAATATCTCGTAATACAACACAACTCACTACAACAACATCCTAGCCTTGACTAGTTGACAAGTCCTGGGACAAACCCTAACAAAAATATCACCATGGCAACCAACAACAGTCTCTACATATCAATGTATTGCTCCCCTGTGCATTTGCAACATTGGCTCCCTGTGCCATGGAAAAGAAACAAGCCAAGGTAAGTTACTATTTACACTATTTACAACACACACTTTCTTTGATTCATTGTCAAATGTTCATCAATAAGGTACACAGCAAGCTACCAAAGGTGACATTTCTGTAACTCAAAAAAACACCCTCCAATATGGTCTTAGGCCTGTGCTCTACTATGGGGCAAAGTATTGCAATCAAATTCCTGATGACATCAGAAGATCACCTTCTGTTAAAAGCTTTCAACTAAATCTAAAATCATTCTTTTTTGCAAAGGGTTAATATATATCCCTTTCTAGTTCCCTTCTAGATATCCTTTGTCAACGACTCAAAACATGGCTTAGGCAAAGTACTTTTCACTTATTAGCAAAAGTGATTGCCTTTTTGCTTTTTTAACTTTACCAGGGGGGGTGCTTTCTCTTCAATTAGTTATCCAACTATTGAGAGAGCTCCTCCTCTAAATAATTCCCTTCATACAATTTAGTTTGTTTCTATATTCTTGTATGGTATCTTAATTATATTTTTAACTATACCATAGTTTATCTTGTTCAAAAATCAACATATAAAATGGGTTTTATCCCTTCGCACAAAATTTTACCTTAGATCTTATCTCGATGTATTTAGGTTATTATCACTTTCATTCATTAGTTACTTTTAGTTGCAGGTCCACATGTGTGTATCCTCGGTATCAATCTGTATTCTAAACTTGTATTTTTAATTGTTTGTTTAGTTATTCTCACTAAATTGTATGTAGTGAATTTGAAATGAAATGAAACGAAAATTAAATGAAAGATAACTTATTGAAAGTAAAATGGAGTATGAAAAGTGTCAACATATGTTGATTAATCGACATAAATAATATTACATATCTACGACATAAAGCAGTCATTACATAAACTAACTCACGGTTAAATATTTTGGGGCATTGCCTTGGGGAAAACGAGGCCCAAATGCCATGTGTCTGCAAGTTCATTCACGTCACCACCAAATTGTTGATTAATTTAGGCCTAACAATTCACGATCAGGTTAATTGACATACCAAGTACGTGATTTACCACAAATACCACAAATTTGCTTACCTTACAGTACCCCTGTTGTATACTCTGACCGTATCATGCAAAAAACTTTCTGCCGATCTCTTATTATCGATCATGCTATCCTTCACATAGTAAGTTTCTTATTTACCGTCCCACCAAAGCATAAACAAATTTACGTGTAATCGAAACTGAGATTTTGCAAATTATCCAAAACGAGGCAACATTTCAAAAGCCTGAAGAAAGGTGTATGTATTCATTAACATTCAAAACTATAACCTATATCATCAAATTCCATAAACAATCCATAACACGCAAATTTAACGTTTTGCAACCTTCTTTATTTATCAATTAAATGCTTGGCGCGGTCGCTTTTAACCATTCTAAACCGTATTGTTCACCAGACTAAGAACAATACGAAACACCACAATAGTTATTTCAATTTGGGTTCACGTTTCATTTGGAAGCCACGTATAAGTAAATTTATAAACGTATATCGACATCCAAATTGAAATATGGTGCCACATAAGGACTCAGAAAGTCTTAAGTGAGAAAAATACCAAAGGATGAATTCTGCCAGTAATTGAAATAATATAACACAAAACCTTTTAATATGCTTTTCAAAATTTTTCAATTAGTGTCTGCATGGCTTAGCTTGCCTTACAAAAAGTTCGCTGTTAGACCGAGCTGTGATGCTTACAACAGCAAAGGCGAAGAGACTTTCTATAAAACAGCTGTAAAGGTCAACAACTTGGTTGCTTAAGCTTCCTCAAACCTCATGCAAAGAATCATAAAAACACATTCCATTTTGTTCTATTGACATACCAATTGACTAAGAAATCTCGTCCCTAGTAGCATTTATGAAATAGAGCAGTACATCATAAGGAGGAGACAAATTATAAATCTGAATGCTTTCGGGTTATCAGCAGCTTACACTAAATTGATTATTACGCATAATTTTATCATTATATTGTCAGTCATTTTGTATCAAACACAATTATTCTTTAACCGTTAGTTTGGTAACCCTTATTCTTAACGTTGTTTCGTGGGACGTAAATGGAGCTAATTGGTTGTCTTAAGAGCATTCTAAAATTAACAATTTATGCAAGTAAAGCAGTAGGGACTGGCCAGAGCGAAAACTCCGACGACTAGGGAGATCCTATTTTGCACTAAATTCAAATTCCAATCCCACAGAAAATGTCCTTGACTGATCTATTAATGGTAAGAACCATCGCTTTCTGTAATTGACAATTTATTTAAACATTGCCCGAGTTGCCCGAGTTTTCGCCCTGGCCTGTAGGGATGGGGGAATTCGCTAGCGAAATCTGTAATTTGAAAATAGTTCAACTTCGAAGCTAATTCGTCGACGATTAGAATGCCTTTTGTTCTATCAAGAGCCAGGGAACTTTGCTTATTTTCGCTAATGAATTCGCTCAAGTCTTCGCTCAAGTGAAAACTGACGTTAAGTCACTAAATTATTGAGACTTTTGAGTTTCTTTTTAGCCCCTATCAGTGACAGCCCTTTACGACTGCACTAAAAGGAGGAAGTGGGAACCTGGAGACAGTAACTGGACAGGGAGGAACTATGGAATCTCTAAAGTTATGTGGGGGGAACAGTGAAATTTCGCCCAAAAGTCGTATAACTTAGGCAAATTAGAGAGAACTTGTAAAAACACCTTTTATCCATTGGAAAGCTTTATAAACATTATTCGTTAACAAAACAATATATCCAAAAATACAAAACAGCTCAAATTTTATAGCTTAGCGTCCATGTCTCAACAGAACAAGTCGAAATTTTCAAATCCATAAAATCAAATCCCATGAACCCATCAAATCTAGCGTTAGAACGACAAATCATCGTCCTAGGGCTTTACAACAGGCCTTTATTGATGTTGCATTCAAATAAATAAATTATAGGAAAAATCACAGAAATAAGGGTTACATTTTGGGGGAAAAACGGACCTGCACGTTTTGCGATTGAGTCATCTTTTTCAAGGAGCATGTGTATTTTGAGCAACAATAATGTGCAACGTGTGGAGAGTTCTTGACACAACATCTTTTGTGGACAGACTATGTTAGGCCAAATCAGGCATGAAACTTTTAGTAACCATTTCTACTTCCAAAGAATACATTTACAAAGCATTTGGAATACATCGTTGATAGGATCCTGGAAAAGGTGCAGGGGCCATTGACTAAGTGGCTCTCAAACACAACAAGGCAAGCTCAAACATAGCTAATGAAGTTAGACGATAATCCCTGACTGTTCAAGTAAAAGCTTTATACGGCTGTCTTTCAACTGCAATTTGATAGCCTTTGGAATCTGAAGGAGTTCTTCTCAAAATAGGGAAACCGAGACATGATGCATTTCTTGGTAATGCAATAAAATTTGGTTGTCATCTTGTTTCCTGGACTTGGCAGGTAAATTGGCTCCGTTTCGCTTTTCTTGTCTCTGTTTAGATACTGCCTATTTCGATTTGACAGATTAGTAAATAGCATTTTCTGTGCGATTACAATTGAATTTAGTGCAAAATAGAATCACCCGAGTCGCCCGAGTTTTCGTCCTGGCCGTAGTGACTTCAATATCCTTTAAAAAAGCGCAACAACTTATAGCAATATTTTCAAAGTTTTTTCAAGAAAAAAATATAAACTGTCTCGGAAATTAAAAAGAATACGTTATCAGAAAGCAGGTTGCAATAACAACAAGATAAATGGTGTGCTCATTTATCCGTAATGGTATTAAAGCTCTTACGTCAAGTTTTGGTAATTAATTTCCATCTTATTCATTACCTCTCATTTTCGCATTCTAACCTACGCCTTAAACGCCTAGCCATAAAAAATACTATGGGTATAGCACTATTAAGGCGATTGAGGAGAAAGTATTATGAGTCAATGGTGAGTAAAATACTTCCTCTTGTACAACTAAAGGTGTTCAGAAGGGCAGAGGGGGATTTCTTCTGATGCAAAATACACATTTCTATCTGATCAGCCTTGCATTGATAGAAATAATAGCCTTGCATTATTGCTTATGTTTTTGCCTCGTAGCCATGAGAGAAGTCGTGTAACGGGCACCTGGCTTTTGAGTCTGACAGCCGATCACAACCTAGGGTGTTGACTGTTTATATTGAAAACATTCTACATTTGTAAATGGCAGAAATAGAGAATATAGAAGTACAAGGAATTTCAGTGACTAGTACGTGTATGTTAGCGTTTATCGTGTCGTTATTTATTTAATTTCAAGATGGCCTTATTTGATATGATGGCCATAGGATCAGACAAGCAGGCAGTGATCCTCGACATCGGCGAGGCTTACACGAAAGTAGGGTTTGCTGGAGAACCAATCCCACGACACATAATTAAAAGTGAAGTTCAACGCTTGAAGGAAGACAAACTCGAGACAGTTAAAGTCGTAAATCACAACGCAAACGAGGAAGAACTGTACAGTATATTAAGGGACTTCTTACACAACATATATTTCAAATTTTTGTTGGTCAACCCCAAAGAAAGGAGAGTAGTTGTTTGCGAATCAATCCTCTGTCCAGTTGGCTTCAGGAATGTACTAGCCAAGGTACTATTCAAACACTTTGAAGTGGTATCTCTTCTTCTTGCTCCGAGTCATCTTTTAGCACTTTTCACTCTTGGAGTTCCTTCAGCATTAGTAGTAGACTGTGGTTATCGTGAAACTCTTGTGGTCCCAATTTTCGAGTCCACCCCAATATTATCAGCAGTCACTGATATACCATTGGGGGCTCATGAGCTCCATCGTTCAATCATGGCCGATATCATTGACAAGGGGACAGTTATTGATGTGGACGGACATAAAACAGCAGCCTCTGCTCTCAGTTCACTAAAGGAGGATACTTTAGAGGACCTAAAAGTGCGTCTATGCTTTGTGGGACGATATGATGCTCCGCATTCATTACTACCACAATCCGTTTTGTATCCACTCTTTGAAAATAAATCAGTTGATATTCCAGGAAGCTTAAGGTGTAACGCTTATAATATATTTTTCAATGGAAATGAAGAGGGAAAATCCGTTGCCAGTATTATTCTTGACTCGATTGTAAGGTGCCCAATTGATTGTCGAAAAGTTCTTGCAAAGAATATATTGCTTGTAGGTGGAACAGTCATGGCACCAGGATTTGCATCAAGATTGATTTCTGAATTAAATAGCTTACTGGCTAGTGAAGCTTACTGTAATAAACTGGCCTTTAGGACAGTGAAACTAAGAATCCCTCCAGTTCCTGCTAACTATGTATCCTGGTTAGGTGGTGCAATTTATGGTGCACTTGAAATTCTTGGTGACATATCTGTTAGCAGAGACAAATACAAGCAAGATCCTTGCCTGCCAGACTGGGCTTCTATTATTCAGTACAAGATTAATGAGCAGGAAAAGGGAATTCTTGACAAAAGTCCAAAGTGGCAGACTTTCAAGAAATCAGTTAGTGTAACTCCAAAGACGTCAAAATAGAGGAGAAGCTTTAATCATAAAATGCCTGCCTGTCTTGTAACATTATGATTGATGGAATTATAATTGTAAACACTGTTTAATCATAAAATTTGGTTTCTGTTGGTTGTTATCATTCTGTTGTCTAATACTGTAGAAAGCCCATTGAAGATATCTCATATCAGTATTTCCATTTTCAGTTAATGGTTACAGTACCATCATCAGACATTAACTGTTTGTTTTGAAACAATAACTGTTTTAGTGTATGCGTAATTCTACAGCGCTAAAACATTGCCTTTGCATCCACTGGAAACATTAAAAGTATGCTCTAGTTCTTAACATCAAAGAAACAAGCAATGTTATGAAGTCGGCAACATTTGGCATTTATTGATATTTACTTATTTATAAAGTTTTCTTTTGGCAGGTTTTGAATGCTGCTTTTTTGTAAATAACAGATTACCTAATATTACCTAAAATTTGTGCTTTGAGGATTTAAAATTGTTTTAAGTAATAAACTCAAGTAAATGCTCTTTCGTCCTTTATATAAATTGATGTATAATAACCGATTGCAGAATTTGTAGTGCAGACATTGAAAAAAAAAGATAAAAATACCAGTTGGATTGCTTGTGTAGCTTGTGAACCAGGTATAAAATTGTTTTACCATACATGGGATAGCCTGTTTACCAGATATCAATTCCTTGCATTATTCCTTTCACTTTAGCAAGTCCTACTGTTTATGCTTCCTGTATTGCCTTTATCTTGCTCTAACGTTGCACACCCTACTTGCATCCCCTCTATTTTTTCTGATTTTTTAGGTCTACAAGGTGACAGTATCTGACTTTGTCCATGCTTATCCTTCAGCTTGACACATTACATCTGTATTTCATCTCTTCATTTTGCTTCTGTGACCTCTGTGTCCTATCTTTTTATTTGCCACAGTCCCTATTCCTTATCCATCTTGATAAAGAACATCTGCATTGCATCTTACTATACTCAGTGGCCCAGAATAGACAAATTTGTAAATGACTTTAATATCGTGTAGTATAGTATAGTATAGTATAGCAAAAAACTATAGCTTTATATCATACCACACTGGACTTTCCTAGTTTATGGTCTGAATTACAAGTGACAGTTGCATATGCAAGCAAGTTTTGGTCTATTTGATCTAACATAATTTTGGTCTGAATGAAGCCCATCCAACAAATTAAGCAGTAAGGTGTTTCTTTATATACATGTTGTGTGGACTATATCAGTTTCAAGAGGAATGTCAAGAAATATGAAGAAATTGGTTTGTTTTCCCTTGCAAATTGACAAAAACAGACCCAATGCTGGTTCCATAGCTGGACCATTAACCTATCCTTACATGAGATCATTAAAACTTCCACACACATAATCAAAATATAAAAGGGAAGAGTATGGTGAACAAAAATGCACACATGAATGTAAAAATGAATAAACTAAAAAGTGGCATGGTAAAGGGTATTAAAAGTGTTGTTTACTTGTGGTGATCCTCTGGTGGTATTACAGTCTCTGTGGCCCATCACACTATCTTCTTTCCCATAGTCCTTTTGGGGGATATTTGCTTGTACTTGTCCATAGTTTCAAAAATATTTAAAATACCTTCCCTTCTGTTATGTCAGAGGCATTCCTTTTCTGTTTCTCAATAAGACCTGTAAATTTTTTGTAAATTTACCATTTTAAGATATACAGAGAACATGCCAGAGTTTCCATCTTTATTATTTTACCGTGTTATACAAACCTTTATACTGTTTTTCCATAAATCTATTCTAACTGTTTTTATTGTTCATTGTCTCAATTGTAGTCAGAGGTAGAAAAAGTATGAGAACCTGGGAATGCAGTTCCCACAAATTTTGTAGGATTTAAATATTTGCGGAAAGTTTCACAGAAAAATTTTGAAGTCTTGAAACAAACATAAAATTCTCTTGGCATAATTTATGTCAATCTAACAACATATTCTCTCAACTTGCTTGTGAGCAGCTAAATCTGAGCTGCCAATGGACTATGAGGCATAGTCTTAGTGAATATTGTTTACAATCACGATCTCATAGAAAACGTTACAGAAAAATTGTTATGCAGCTGAGCTTTGTGGAGAAATCATGATTCAGACAGATTAAGATAGGGACTAGAATCTACTTCCACAGAAAGTATTTCTGATACTATGGTGTGAGCAGCATTGATTATAAGTACATCATCCTGGTAAAGGAAACATTGCCAATGCCCTATCTAGGCTCAACCATAAGAAGCCCATGGATCAGAGTGGAGAGGAGATATAGTCAGGTATATGGCTGAGTATGCTACACCTGACACGTTTGTGATATGCGAGAGGAAGAGTCCAAGAAGGATGAAGAGTTGGCAATAGTACAACACTGTATAAAGTTAGGAGATTGGTCAAGGTGCACACTGAATTATTATGCAACCCTGAAGACTGAGCTATACAGATACAGATCAATGGTTTTCCATTGTAACCGGATTGTGATGCCTAAATCACTGAGAAAGAAGGTAGTGGAGCAGGCACACGAGGGCCATCAGGGCATAGTCAGGACACAAGGTTTGGTGGCCAAAGATGGATGCTGATGCTGAGAAGCTGTGCAGGAGTTGTCAGTTGTGCCAGGCTGTAGGACCAGCTGCCGCACCAGAACCAATGACCAGCTCAGAGATGCCATCAGGAGCATTGCAGGATATAGCCGTGGACTTTTTAGGAATGTACCTTGATGGTACCAGCTTGCTAGTTATTCTGGATTACTACAGCAAGTATCCAGAAGTAATCCTGGTGAAGTCAACAGCCACTGAGCGGTTTTCAGGACACTATAGTAAGTTTGATTGGTTTAATGTTAATCTTCAGTAATATTACATATAATTTGACAAAGAGATATAGTGTCCTAGCAGTTGTTTACATATGGCGGTTTATATTCCTGCCTGATACACCATTCAATGGAAGTGATATATTTGTTGATACCCTGTCCTTCCGCCCCAAAGCTAGTGAGCACATTGTGATCAGGCACGAGATGGAATAAAAATAAAGTCCACACAAAAGTGCAGATTCTGGATATTATTTATAAACGTGAGATGAAACCCAACACAGAAGATTTACAAAAACTACCTTAAAGACAAGCATCCGAAGGAGAATTAGAGGCACTACTCCACTGGGGCAGACAATGCTTAGGACATCACGTTTTAATGTACAAACAGACGAAAAGAAGAAGCAGCAGCAGTGTTGATGAGAAAACATCGGATGATCAGGTAGAAGCTCCCACCAAAACACAAAAAACATCCGTTGAAGAACTTGAAGCATGCGAGTTGTTGGATTTTGTGTGAGAAGGTGATGTAATTGAGCCTGATCAGTTACCACCAGAGCGAAACATTGATGAGAGCAAACTGAATACCGTTTTGGAGAAGTTATCAGGTATTCCAAAATTAACTGACGTCAATGTAGAGGGAAATGTTAGCAGAAATCCACAGTCAGCTTACAAGGAGTGAGAATAGGATGAAGTCTTTGCCAGAGACTATAGATCACCTAGCACACGAAAACTCAACTGCAGAGACAGGGAAAGATATGAGGAATCTACAGGGAATCAGGTCACTGAAAGAACTTCTAGAACTTGGATTCACATATGAGAGTGATTCATCAGAGCTAAGGTTTATGATTTGTCAAGATGTCAATAATGCAAACCCAGAAAAGATACCGAGCAAGGTATTTTTGTATATGAAAATGATCTGCAGAAAGCTTTTGAGTATCAAAAATCTTCCAAGAGAATTCATGAATTATTAAAGAGAAAAGTATTAAATGTGACCTGACAGATTCCGTTATCCACAAGAAAAATGCGCAAGCGGAAGAACAAAGGAAAGCAGAAAGAAGCTTCCTTGGAAAGAAGAATGAGAAAGCTGGTATGCATTTTGGGAAGCTGTGCATGAAAAATTTTTGGAAGGATGCCCTTACACTGTCTACAAAGATGATATCCTTGTGGAGAAGATTAATGGGTCAGTTGTTAGGGTGAAAATTTCCAGCGGCATTTAGGCCTTTTGTTAGCAGGGCTGTAGCTAGGAGAGTTGCCATATTCATTGGCACAAGGCTTGCGCAGACTGGATATCTCCCAGCTGTAAACATCACTGCAAACAAAGCAATTTATAAGCATACACCAGGCAGTTCCTATATTGTGTCACAGTGTGACTTGGTGCAGAAGAACTGTTCAAGTGATTAGTTTTGACTAGCCTATAGTTAAAGGCCACAAATATATCGAAATAGTCAAAATTACATGACTCTGGGATTGGGATGCCTTTGCTCAAAAGCAGGTCGGTTTTCGACTTTTTCAGGCCCCAGGAGCACTACTGTAGAGCAGAACCATTCCAAATGTAGACTTTTTTAAGTGTCTGGATCGCCGACTGCCTTTGGGCTGCAATACACATTTTTTTACACTTGATCAAAGTCATTTGGCTCCCAGTTTGACGTAGTATAACTGTACGCTGTCTTTCCCTTTGCCTTAACCTCTGTTAAGTCTATCCAGTACCTAATGTTGTCCTTATACCTTCCTGACAAAGTATATCTGTATCAGGTCTTTTTTATTAAGCTTTTAGGAGCTCATCACAGTACTTTAACATTTAATGCTGCCGTATCCCCTTCTTCGGCACGACACAGTATACCTTTATTTCGTCTTTTCCTTTGACGGTCAGTAGAGTTACATAATTTCTTTATCTGATGTTGTTCTTTCACTTTTTATCACCTCGACATAACATATCTGAACGTTCCTGCTATTTACAGACTATTTCCGTGTCTGATGTTCTTTTTTTCTCATTTAGTCTGACAAAAGATGTCTGTCATGACAAGATTTTGTTTAAATTTTTTCTTTTTTTCTCTTATTTCTTTCTCTTTAGTCATACCTACAAAAATTAATATATATTGTCTTTCCCTTTTCGTCATTTTTAACTTAATGCAGCAATTCTATATCTTGTCTCTTTTTTTCTCAGCTCTACACAACATTACCACCGCCCATGAGGTTATGTTTAGGCCTGTGTCTGTTTGTTGCTTTTCTGTTTATTTATTGGCCTGCCTGTATTTTAGCAAAATAACTCGAAAAGGTTTGAGCATGTCGTGCTGGAATGTTTACAGGATGTTTGCATTCTGATTGGCTCAGGCTCACTCTTTATGTGGGGTGATCCGCATCAAATGCTAGATTAGGAATCATTCTGAAATCTTTGGTAATAATATCTTAAAACAACTGCAACTAATGAGGAAATGCTCATAGAGAAAGCCCATTTAGCAGTATACCTATTAGTACAACGTATTTTTGGTGATGACATCTATATTAAACGACACCAAGTGAGGAAATTCTCATGGGGAAAACATAGTTACTGTGACCTTATCAGCTCATTTAACTATTCAGAAAGCTGGATATTTCAACTGCTTTTGTCTTGACGTACATCTGCACTCTAGGAGTGCTTCTAGTCAAGCCATATTCTATTTTACTTTAGCTAGCTTTTGACAATAATACAAAATCTCTTTTTACCCTGTCAAATCTCTCGTGTTAGTAGGCATTTCTGTATCTTTTGTTTCCTTCTGCTATCCGTAACACCACAGAGCATTTCTGTATCTTTTGTTTCCTTCTGCTATCCGTAGCACCACAGAGCATTTCTGTATCT
>JANTCA010043513.1:0-19141 GCA_024741275.1 Chironex yamaguchii
AGCAACGTCTCTGCAAGAACGTAAGGTATTTACCAAATAACATTAATATCTTAAAAAGCTATGTAGTTTGCCTTACCGCAAGAGCAAATTTCAAGCGGATAAGTGTACACATAGGGTACAACTTTTAATTTGCTTTAAACAATTGGATATCCCACTTTTAACCCTTTGCCATGTGTGCAGTGCCATTGTCGCAAAAAATATGTTGGGTGTGTACTTGCCATACTCTGCAGTCCGGGTTGTAGCGTTTTTTATTAGTACTGACCCCATCTGATATCAGATACCCATTGCAACCGTTGCTGTTAATAGAAATTTGAACCCTAGTTGATAATGTGCTTGATAGTATGGTAAAAAGCCGATGACCTTAAAGTTTTAAAACCTCAATGGCAGGTTTCTCAATAGTAGTTTCTATGAATGCTGCATAACGTGTTATGACACAATAACGTTTGTTTCTTTTGCATATGAAAAAGGAAGAGACAGAACACCAGAATTACATGGAAATTGCAGCTAACCATTCCTTAAAGTGTAAATTTACTAACATGAATACAGAAGATACATGAATACAGAAGAGACATCAATACAGCAGATACAACTATATACTTTAACGACTGGAATGGACACAGGTCTGAAGTAAAGGTGAAGGGATTGTAGTGCTTAGTGATAACAAATGGGGCTGTTTCCTAGAAACAACACTGACGATTCATTGGCACAAAGATACTGTGAGAAAGTGCTTCTTCTTTGCACTTGCAGGCTGAATGGTTTACATAGTTTACTAATAAATTAATGAAGTAAGTTGATAATTCTATAACATTAATCAACCTGTTTGTTATATGCAGATTAGGTTATCCACCTGATAATTATATTTAATGGACCTATACAAGGATGACAGAGAATTACTTGCATATCTTTTTTTACTATCCTTACACTCCATGAAAAACTCATTAACAATACAGGATGTTTATGTCTGGGACCATGCCTATTCCAGACTGTAGTGAAACTTGACATTAAGCCAAAAATCTATAAGCCTTATCTGCAGCTGTGCCATATTGCTCAGGTTTAGCTCTTGCTATCACTAACTTGCTTACTGTGGAAGGATGGTACTGCCCCAAAGTCTTTGCTTTGTTCCTTTTAGCAGATTTATTCCTGAGGGGCAAAGTATTTATCCTTGTCAACTTCTTCCTGGAATTTTTTAGTGCTTGTGTGAGGCTCAGATTCAGTTCTTCCAAGGCACTCACATCTGAAGATGTATTTATCACATATTCTAAGTTCTTCATGGCTTAAATACATGCATTTCGCAACCGTTCTACATTTGTTGGTGGTGATTTATAACTTTGCCCCCTCCAGGTATGACAAATCACTTCCATCATGACATCACTTGAATTCAGTGTTGTTGGTGATACTCCAACGTTCGTTATCGGTTACCCATGTCCTACATCAACAGAATCACGCTCGTGTAAGGCATTACTGGCAAACGATTTGCCAAGGTTGTTCCATTCTAACTCATGTGACTGCACAATAGTACAGAGATGCTTGAATTGAAGCTTACTTCTGTGGTAGTCATCACACTCCCATGAAGGCAGGAGGTCATCAGAATCTAAGAATACTTTGTATTCTATAAGTTTTGTATCGTTCTTTTTAACATACTGGGATGAGTTGACCCAACGAATACCTTCTTGCAGAAAATTTAAGCGACTCATGATATGGCCTTACAAGACTTCCGGGCCGATTATGTAGGAAACTAGGAATGTCTGCACTGTAACGTCTGTACCCACCACTGGACTGTAAGTTCAATTGACAGTACCTATGTATGAAGAAGTGAAAAAGTTTCTTGTTTGTAATTTGAATTAAAAGCACCTTTACACACATCCTAATGTGGAAGTCACTAAATTACGTATTAAATACTTTAATGAAATTTCAGTGACTGTGTGTCAAAATGCAACTACAATTATTAATTGTCGTGTTATAAATCTAGATAGTCAAGGACTGATATCACAGACTTTTTGTAGCTGTCTGGGACGAACTGTTTCACAAGTGAGTCAACCAAGGCTGAAACAGAACTGTTCCTTTTCTTTTCGAGGTAACTAGACTTAAGCCACCTGTTTTGCCTTTCTATTCCATTATTAGTGTAAATGGCCAAACAAAGAGAATTCGTCCCTGTAATATTTAACCCACTTTTATGAAGGGAAGGTACCTTATGTAGCCATGAATTCTTACAAAACATTATTCAAATTCTATCTGAAGACACATTTTCAAGCAGCAGCAAACACCAAAGATCATGCTAGTTCTTCAACAATTATGTCTGGTGAAACTACAACATTACAGAAGTAATATGACTAGTAATATGTAGTATGACCACCAATATGGTAAGAAACAAACTGTGTTGGCTCTGCATTTTGGTATACTTCAAGTAATGAAACAAATGACCAGTATTTTTGTTTACCAGCAAGTACTTTCCCCAGTAGGTATTGTAGTAATGTTGCAATGCTTGTGATGATTTCCATGCTGCACTACTTTTCAAACTTTGAACATTTTTTTGACCTAGTTGCAATATCACGGAGAAGTTGAAGCGCATCCTCTTTGTGTGACAGCACACCATGAGATGACTTTGAAATCCATTCACTCCACGCCTTTTCACGATAAGAGTCACAGATGTGTCCTTCTGTAGAACAAAAAAAGTAGAATCATAACAATCAATTGGTGGATCACATTGAAAATAAATCACTTTGCCTACTTAGAAAAAAAGGTTGGGTGGCATTTTGCAACAGAGGTTTAAACCAAAATTGGCTAAACAAAAGCAGAATTTGGTTTCCTGTGACATAAATACTTTTTACAAAGGACACACCTGTTCGACACTAGTACATGTTAACAACTGGCCTACTACACAAACGCTATAATGTTCACAACAGAGGATGCACATATGTTGGTTGAGGAAAAGTGTAAAGAATATGGAAATGTGTGATAAACCTCTATCAAATTTCAGTTATACCTGGGAATGTTGCCTCAGTAGCACTAATTTCAGCAGCTGAGAAGTCAACCATGAAGCTGCCTGGCTTCCAATCGGGATTTGCTTTCTATATGACATATAAGACTGCTCTAATGGATTCTGTGTCCTCATTCTCCAAAAGAAATGTTGCGATGATTATATACTGAAAGTTAGTCCTCGGACAGAGGAAGAACAGATGCAGTCTATACCTGGTGAAAAAACAAGCTGAACTGGTCAGCATCCTTTTGTAACACTTATTCAAAGGTATATGCATCATTTCCTTATATAATAGCATTCCTGTATCTGTTGCTGTTACTTCAAACTTTCTTGATATGCAATACTTTCAGTACAGGTCAGTTTGACATCTCGTGCAATATAATCATAACTATCAATGTGTTTAATGTAATAAAATTCAAGTTTTGTATTTAAAAAGTCACAAAGCCATCCATATGATTAAGTATTGATAACTCTTTATTCATCCATAAGGCATATTCCAATATGAAATCATGCCTGCAAGCACAGTATGTGGCATAAATGAAACAAAAGCCGTTTTCTTGGCTGCTTGTTGCCTGGGTTACAAGGAAAAAGTATCATCCATAGACTGGAAACTTTCCTTTATGATGCAAACTGTCAAAATGGCACACAAAAATAAAAATTCAATTTACCTCAATTCACATGCTGAGCAAATTGTTTGATGCTATGTTACTTGAAGGTCATGAAATCTAAAGAATGTGTATTTTTCCACTCTTCACATTCTAACTGAAGGTTTTCCTGGTCATTTGGTACCTTTCTGTCACCAGCTCTAGCAGAACATAAGATGTTCCTTATCTCATTTTCTGTCGGAAAATTTCTACGCCTGCCACTTGAAGGAGCTGTCTGTCCTTGGAATATGTCTTCGGTTACAAACTTCATTAGGTGATGTGGTCCTTTCTGTAGGGGGCCTACAGTTTGCATCCTAACATGAAAAGGTTCTTGTGTTTTTTCACTATCTTTTCATCAATTGGCTCCCTCATGGATGCAATCTTCAAAATACAAAAGGTAGCATTTGCGTAAGTAAAACATTTTTTTTGCTGCTCAATTTGTACTTAGTAGAGTATTTCAGGGCACCTAAGGGGTAGTGGTAACTGAAAGCCCGTCTAGAACCTCTCTTCTTCGATGCTGTACAAAGCACTGTGTTCAGTAATCATAAAATGAGTATCTTTAAATTAGACTAAAACTATGTATGACGTTGGACTACAAAGTCTGTGAATTGAGTAACAATGTTGTAAGACATAGTTTGATATGAAAGAGAAAAGCTCTTAAGTTGACCATCCTGTTAAGAAGCAAAACCATTTGATCTCTTAAAGCTAAACAATTAAGTATAGCAGCTTGCAGCTTGCAGTAAAGCATATAAATTGGTATGCTTTGATGCTGTACAGTAAAGCATTTAAATCATACTTCGATGCTGTACAGTAAAGCATATATAAATCTGTATGCTTCGATGCTGTACAAGGCACTGTGTTGAATAATCATAAAATGAGTATCTTTAAATTGGACTATGTATGACATTAGACTACAAAGTGTGTGAATTCGGTAACAACGTAGTCAGACATAGTTTGATATGAAAGATAAAAGCTGGTAAGTTGACCATCCTGTTAAGAAGCGAAACCAGTTTATATGTTAACACTAAACAATTAAAGTATAGCAACTTGCAGTAAAGCATTTCAATTGGTATTCTTTTTTCTACACTGTGAAAATGAAGCATTTAAGCCAAAGCTGAGTATAGTTCAGTATAAATGGGCGGTGTACTGGAACTGGACACTATTTAGATAAAAAGGTCAACAGATCAGTTGGTAGGGACTGTTCACAGGTGTGAGTGGGATGCGTGTTCCTATGTTCCAAAGGCTAGTTAAAGTTACCATTTTCTTCACAAGTAACTTGGTAAAACTACTATTCTATACATTTTTAGAAAATGAACATAACACATCAATACAATTTTGATCTTTTTGCAACTCCAGTCCTCGACATAAAAGAAATTATTGCAGCATCTGAAAAATCAAAGTGTATTTACTTGAAATACGACTTGACAAATGAACATAATACAGAGATTTACAACTGATACAAAAATAAGCAGGGTGGCGAGAAAGCACTATGATAAGCAGTAATAGGCAAAATGATTGGGAAAATACAGCAACAAATTTCTTTAAGTCTATTTACCATTGCTAAAATCCCCCAATGAATTATGAACTTCTGTCAGAATAAATTACAGAAAAACTCCATTCCAGATAGACGTAGAGTGGGAGTCCTCACTTGATTGAATGTTTCATCTCGTCAGTGATTATTCTTGAAAGTCCTCTATGACCAAAACGTACTTAATCCGTTGCTTTTATGACCTGTGAATTCATTATGGTAGGAAACTCATGCTAGCAGATAGCCAGGGGCCCCACTGTACTAGATGCAAACCATGTCTTTTGTGCTTGCAAATATATCATAAGCCCCAAAAGCTGACACCAAAATCACATATGTCTACTTAGCAGCAGTGTGATTGTATAACATTTTTACAATCACCTTTTGCATGAGAAATGCAACCAACTCATAAAACGTGAGCTTTCCTTTATAGTTGATTCATACCCAAAAGTCAGTTGTGAAGTCAGTTACCCTGAATCCAGTATCTGCTGTGAGTACACATTGCTTCAGAGTCTGTTGCAAGCCTATGAAAATATGTGTAGCCATCACAAAATAAATGTTAGGAATGTAGTCATGACGTATTTTACCTATTATTTGGATTCATCCTGTTCTTTCACATTCACTATCATCATTATCAACATCAGCATTCCTTCAATAATCAAGGAGACTTCAATATTATGCCTTGGATAAGACAATGTAATACATGTTTTATACTATAGCCATTTCGTATAACTTTCATCCATTTCAATGGTGACATGGTTGGATGTTTTTCAACCCATGATAAGTAAATCCCATCTGGCAGATATAAACCATTGCACACATGTGAGGGGCTTATATATTTATTATCATGCACGAGGCTCCATCTGGCATTGGCATCTCTTTCGCTTGGCTGTAATGACCAGTCAAGGTCCATGCAAATGTTTCCTATATTTAAATGACAGGAAAGAATATGGCATCAGAGGACATAAACACCATGACACTTCAGATAACTAATCAGCAGAAAATATCAATATGCTAACCAGCAGCAAACAGAATTTGAAACTGAACACTTTCTTGCTCAAAAGATCAACACTCTTACCACTTTTCTTATCTCTTAAACTATCAGTTCAAAGTACATTAGACAGTTTTCTTTTTTAATTTTGACTGGAAATTGTCACATTTTATGATTCCATAAGATGTAAAAAAGAAATGCATTTCTGGAAACTTCATTAGAAAGATATTCAAACGATATTTAAATTGATTAATTTTGCATATAACAGTTGTATGACTAACTATAATATCATTTCACAAAATGTTTATTAAATACAAATATTTTTGAAAATCCTAGTTTGCTGTCTCAGTGGAAGCCATGGATGTTTTAAGTTTATCATGTCTTAGGTCGTAAGCTTTCTCTGAGCTATGTTTTTAACACAGCTCAACAAAAGCTTAGAACTCAAGACATGATAAACTTCAAACTTCCAAGACAAATATATTTATCTCTATTATTTCACCAAAAAATAATGCTAAACATTTCCTGACTGCTGTCTTATAAATGTTAATTCATTATTTTAAAACATTACACTCTGAATAGAATCTCTACACTGCTTGTGCTTAAGCTAAAATCAAGACCAGTCAATCCCAAACTAAATATACCTATACAGACTTATGAAAGATGAGTACAAGGCTTTGAAGGCCTGCTGACCAAGCTAATATGACATACCTGTGCTCATAATTTTTTATGTACTAGGGAATCACCGCTTATCAAGGCTAAAAGCCACTCAAGGATAAGGGTTAATGAAATCAATAGACTTACAGGTGAATGTTGATGAATGAAAGGAAAGAAAGATATGAATCTAATGAATAAAATTTAATGACTTATGAGGATGGTTGTGACAAGCGTTTATTGACCTTTGATTTGAAGATGCCCATGTTGTAGTCCTCCTGGAAGCAATCTTGTGGCAACTTGTTCCACAGATGGGAGGTTGTTGGAAAAAAACCTCTAATTATGGAAATTCCGTTTGATGTTGGGCACATGAAGAAAGAAAGGAAAATTCTTTGCATTGGTAGTAGCAAGATAATCAGTCAATTATTATGCATATTAATAGTTCAATGTCATTTTATGTAAGGATGGCAAAATACTTGGATCAACTCTAGCCTTCTTTGTCTGTTTGTTGGCTGCAATGGATACTTGTACCTTTTTAAGATGATGACAACACTTGAATTGATTGATTGCTTCTTGGTACCACTCAGCATCATTAAACAAGTTTTTATCATTACACAGATGCATTTAAAAATGAAGCACTTTTGTTACTTAGAGGCCGATGTTCCTTTCAAAACTGCTTTTAAAGGGATAAAAATGTCCCTTTGCATTTGGGGATAACAACAGGAGCAGCAAAATTTCAATGATATCTAGGTACTTTGTAGATCTCAACTTATCACCAATTGTGAACAATGCTGGCCAATATCTGATTGAGTTTTATTTTGATAGAAATCAAAAAGTATGGCTCTACAGGATGTCAAATTCAGCTTACATCTTTTTTGTTGATGCAGACCATCAAAATAGGTTGTAGCTTCTTAGACCATTGCAATCTTTTTTTGTAAGTATAGACTTCAAAATCATATGATACAATGAAAATGATACTATACTGTATGATATTGTCTGACATGATATGATACTACATGATATGACACTACATATGATGTGATATATGAGACAGTATGATACGATATGATGTGAAGTGATCTGATCTAATATGACCTCACATGATACTACATGATATGATACTATGTGATATTATACCAGGGAGGTAGCCAGCAAATAATTATTGGGGGGCACAACCCAAGGGCTGGAGGTAAGGAAAGGGGTTTTAACAAAACTCGTGCAAAGTTATAAACTGAACTGACTATTCATTTGACTCGACTCTTTCTTGAATATTCTTATAACCAATACGATGGTCAATTCCAACTTGTTTACTACATATTGGTATTACTAAAATGCAACACATATCACATAGCTTTGAATTTGCTGAACACTGACAGTCTTCGCTCGTTTTTGGACACAAACTCATTTGCAATTTTATGATATTCAGTGTGTCGGATTTCTCTTTGCGTACATATAAAATCATCAGGTGATTCAACCGACTCTGCTCCATGATTGAAATGAGAAATGTTGTGACTGCATTTGTGGCTGGCATGACAAGAATAAGTTTGACTTGACTATAGTCTACAATGCCAACTTTCCACCTGGTTGAGTTTTCAACATTTTCACATTGTTGTCCATAAAAGTAATGTCATTACTTTTTTCAAACAGACACTTGAATAAATTCAACTGTGCTTCCAATGAGAATGATGGCAAGTAATGAAAAACACCAATCTGATCTGAAATGTTTCTGATTTGTTTTAATGAGACAAAGGCAAAAACAACAACAATCAGCTCAAAACAGATCAACCAGTTTTTCCTTGTCTTTGAAAAAGATAAAATAAATCGTCTGTGTGTTTTTATACAAAGATAGAAACAAGAAATGTTATGGAACTCGAAAATCCAGCCTTTTGAACTGCAGAAAACCATGCACTATATTGAATAAAAGGGAAAATTAGGGTTGCAACCAATGTTAGTTTAATGTATATTGCCCACATCAGAATATACAAATAAATCCCTGTATTCTTGACAAATAAAACATTTCTCCAGTAGAGCTACGTTACAAATGAAGACAAAAGTAATCATATCATTACTAACCATTTTTGCCTTCTTGCCTTCCAAAAAGAACTCCAATGCCGTCCAAAATGACACTGGTATGAAGGATCTTCATAGTCATACTTAGAAGCCACTGGATGTGGAAAGTTATCAGCCTCAAAGCTGCAAATACAGTGTAATAAACTAGTGTGGTAGGTAGAAGAAATAGCAAAATTGTGAAAAGGATTGTTCCAAGGGTCAACTGATCCACGTCACTTGGCAAGGAGTCCACACGTGTGCGTAGCTTATTCCACTTCTTTCCTGTCAACATGAAGAAAAAAAGATATAACAGGATAACAACCTGGATGAACCTTCCCTGAGACACCTAGGATTCTCATCATGAATAAATACAGTGACATGAACAGGGAGAAAAATAAGGTATGCATGCATGGAACATTTTACTGACATCAAATTAGGCACTTGTTACTACTGTTTATTCCCTTATAGCCAATCTCAAGTCCTAGTGTCAGCCACTACGATTAAAATGATTCTTTAGGCTGGTATATTCTCTTCTGTTATACACTCATGCCGTATAGATCCAGGGGCATTTGCTTTTTTAACCTATGCAACTTACAATGAATACTACTTTGCCCATAAGGGAAGGCACCTGAAAACACAGACCAGCTGAGACATAACTACTCATATCAAACTAATGACATCTTGATGCATCAATGCCAAGAAGCCCCACCGTCGGCTAACGTATTTATAGGAGTCTAGGTGTTTTGACTGATAATGCCTTACTGTGTGATAAAGTCAAACTTCAACTAAACTCTTAACAGAGCAACTGGCCTAAAATGCTGCTTCAATGTCAAGCTAAATAAGCAAGAAGTAAAAGAAGCCTTTTAGTCCTCTTTAGTCAAAATCTTTAAGCAACGAGCATGGAAAAACATAAAATTTGCAGTCGCTAAAACAGCTGTAGCATAATAGTGGACAATGCTTACAGCAATAATTATGATTGGAACTCCAAAAATACACTAGATCTTTGGAGACCAGCAAGGACTGCTCTCAAAAAAGGCAAAATGCAGAGGCTTCTCCTTTGGCCAAACAGGTTAAGAACAGTGCCTAATGGGAAAATAAGAATACTGTGAACCTGCAGCAGACTGGCTCAAAAGAGCAAAGAACTGTGGTGACAGCGGCAAACTTTACCCTTTGGTCAAGCAAATTGCTAGGAAGAGAGTGCCACAAGCCAGCAACACCATCTTAGATAATAACCAAAAAAATACATGTTCTGTTGGAACAAGTAGGCCTATAGCCAGGATATCTTTTGATAATCTTAATATTGACTTTCCTGTTCATTGTCATGAAACCTAGACATAAACACAACTAAAAAATTTTCGTGGTCATTTTCTGGCACACTGGATTTTTAGCCCCCCTGACTATATCTATGTCTAGTGAGCTTCCTAAGTCAATGAGTGGAACATTTTTGCTGTATGATGAATTGGCCTCTGCCTGTATAGACCTGGCAATTGAAGTTTACATCTCCAGACTCAATTCATTATTGATCAACCTTCAGTGCTATGGGAACTACAGCATGTTGTTTCAAATGCCATAGGACTGTGTTACCTCAGAAATACTCAAACCTGGTTGACTGCATCTTATTTGTGGTCTAACAGGTTTATATCACAAAATCTGACAAAGAAAAGTGCTATAATTACACCCAAAAAGGAAGTGTAGAATCAATGCAGTTTTGCCCAGAGGAGAGGGAGGACTTTCTCATTGGTGTTGGGGATACACAAGACAAAGAGCTGTCCCCTACTCCCTTTAACTTGAGGATTGAAAGGATCCTGGATAAAGCCCTGAAAGGCCCTGAAATTTGACAAGGTCATATACAATTCAACCTTTGTAAATGACATGGGGAAGAACTACAGAATATGATTGACAGGGTGATCACAAAGGCTTCTAAGTTTTGACTGTTCCTTAGCTGTGCAAATCTAAGACTCTAACAGTGAATGGTAAAAGTCAATGATTCACCATTTTGTTATCACTGCAGTTGACAGCACAGTAGATGCTAGGTCATAGTTATTTACCTACTTTTTATAAGACATTAGATACTTGACTGAAAGGCGAGAAAAAACACAACAAAAGTTCTTCTTGAAAATTCTTCAATTTATGGACTCAAAGGAAGCCATAGATATAGAAACTTTATCATGTCATGAGTCGTCAGTTTTTTCTGAGCCATGTTTCGAGAGATACTTCTCCCATCATCTGGCTGCTAGAAGTGAATTTGTACAGATGTTTCCTCGGTGTGGATCTCTGTGGTGACAGGGATCGAAATGCTTTGAGGAGTGGTACCATACCTGTTGTGTTCATTGTGTTTCCTTTTCTAGAACTGGAAGTCATATTTCCTGAAGGGTGTAAGATATGCTGTTAATGTGGGTATTATGTTGTATGGAACGGATTGTTTCTTTCATTTTTCTGGATAAGGAGAGCAACACAGTAGCAAGAAAAATAAGTTTGCCAAAAGATCAAAGTAAGTCTGTGCTTGAAAACCACATGCTTTTATCTTTTGTAAGCAACTGCTTTATAAGCAACAGTACTTAAATTTGAAAAATTAGGAAGCAGGTCCAGTACTAGTAGCTTTTGACCTGCTGCCCAAATAAGCAACTAAAATACATTTTCATATATTTATTACTGCATTTATTACTAAAAACCAGCAGTTACTTGCATGATGATTAAAGTATATCTTGCTGCTTTACGCCCTTTTTAACAACAGGCAGGGGAGCATCCAGAAAGTACTTATGCAACCACTTCAGCAACTTCAGTACTAGTTTTGCCATAAAAACTTAGCAATTTGAGTACTGACCAAAATGCTAAGTTGCTTATAAAAAATCGTGTATGCATTGTGCCTTACTCTTTCAGGCACAGGCATGGCTAGGGGTGGGTCGGAAGTAATATGTCTTTGTCATGACCTCAGCTGCCTCCATTGCACTTGTGAAATCAGTTTCCTTGACAGGACCACTAATGCCAAGATCAAAAGACTCTGGAAGAAGTTTGATCTTGGCTATGGCAGAATAAAGCTACTTGCAATTTTCTTTGGTCACCACATTTAATATTCTCATTACAACCTTATGTAGATAAAGGTGTAATGAGAATATCTCGTGAAAGATTCCAAATGCAGCCAATTAGATTGAAGCAGATGACAAAAGATCTACAACAAGCAGCTGAGAAGGCATCACTGTTTATTTTGTTAAAAAGAGAGGATGGCCTGTGGCTGGAAGTGTAAAGACGTTGAAGTGAAACATCACAACAGACGTTAGCTGTCCATATAAAGCATACCAATCAGCACCAGAGTAAGAAGCCTCCAGATGGAGGGGCCCTGCCACAGCACTATACGACAGAGGAGTAGGGGCCGAAATCATGTGCTGTGGTTCCTCCTGACGACTTCACAACTGCTCTGGATCCTCTAAGGAGCTGCTGATGGGATACCGCAACAACATTGTTTACTTTTCTTCTCTCTTTCTTGAGCGTGCACGATAGTCACCACATTTAAAAAACTTTTAAATCATAAGATCAGTTATTCAGTTTTATTAGCAATATATAAATACTAAGACATAACACTAGGTTAATGTTCAAGCCTTTAGAAGGTGACATGTATACCCTTACCTCTTAAGAGCCTTGCCAATGATATCAATGCACCTATTTGAAGTGAGTACAACCTTGTTGCATAAACGTAGAAACAATAAACATGAAGTAACAGCAGATTTAAGACATCATACGTCACTGCAAGCATTAGTGAAAGTCCTCCAATTCCAAGGCATAAGGTCACGTGGATGATAACAGGTAGGTATTGCTCAAGAATATGTAGGTATTCACCCCATATATATACGTGATACAAAAATACACGTCCGAGGAAAGCAGTAAATTCCTTATTTAGTTTGAGCCCAGCAGGTGCACCCATCAACCATTTCAATAATGATTCCAATTCCAGTTTTCCCTCCGTTGATAAGGATGAAAACTTTTCAACGACACTTTTTGGATTCATACTTGCTATAAATATTGCTGCAAAAAGTGTTCCAAGTAGAATATCGAGCAACACGATTCTCCCGGCCTTGGCAATTGATGCCTGGTCTTTGCTTACCAGATCTAATCTAGATTTAATCCAACTGACAATCTTGGAGGAGCCAATGTTCTCTCCAATACGTCTCCAGTAATTACTTGCAAAAAGGTTATATGAAAAGCGATGCAACCATTTCCACGGCAACAACACTAGAACCGATGTCATTTCTAGCAGACCATTCATAAAACCTACGGCCATTTTTTTCCTACAAACGAAAAATGTAGTGAAAAAATCTCTATGACATAGGTTTATGGGTGTATGACAGCATCCGACATCCGACCCTCGGCAACAATTGCGTGTACCGATTAGCATACAAAAATTATGAATCAAGTGCCATTATCGGCTAAAGAAAGGGCATTGAATTCATAGAAATAATAGGCCTATTATTTCTATGATTGAATTACATATAAGAAGACTTTTTTAAATGTAGTTCAATGGGAAAGAGGCAGTTCTGCAAAAACAGCCATAGCCTCTATATGAATACATGCTGAATTTGACGAAAGAGAGGTTAATAATTTTTCAATTTACATCGACAATAAAACAAATTAATATAACTATAAGCGGTCAGCTAATCTGTTTCTACGCGTGCGCTATTTGTCAGACTCGTCGCAAATTCTAAGCCTGGTTTCAAGTACCCTAGTTCTCATAAAGGCAGAAAATCTGCTGATAAGATATATTCTAGATCTGAGAATCGCACATGCGCAGCAGACTATAAGGCCTACAGAAACCCGCTTTCGCGCGCTCCTTACTAGCAATTTGATAAATTCTGTCTTCAAACAGAGATGGCTAAGCAGTGCTCTCTCCTAAGGTCAGGCAAAACGTATCATGTGATTCCTATCACCTGTAATCATCTTTCAACAAGATGGTGTTTGTGGGAAGTGTAACAGTCTCTGTCCCTGTTCATTCTTGAATGATGTCTTGGCATATAGAAGGCATTCTCTCCTTTCTGAGATGTAATTCCGACTTCCATTAAACAATTATAGAGATGAGCAATAACATAGATGTCGTAGTACGAAGTAAAAGTAGGCCAATAGGTTACAGTGCAAAAGAATGTTTCGGTCATATCTGTATGTCGTGCCCTTGGGTAAACCGAAACGTGTAACGGTTGTAATGCTTTAGTTCGGGAGTTCCGAAGCGATGGAGAGCGTGAAATCACTCTTTGCTCCCCATTGCTCTCAGCTCCGTTCTGGCTCAGGAAGTTATTACCTGCAAGGTTCCGAGTTATGATTTAAATAGCTTTTAGGGAAAGAGTTACTCTTAGCTGTTAAGACAGAGCCCTATTGGTAGACCAAGGTCATTAATAGACAGCCCAAAAGTCAGCCGAATGAACGTCACTCACTGTCACCCAAGGACGCCTGTGGCACGGGGGCAAGATTTGCTCATCTTCTTTCGAGGACGCGTAATAGCAAACTTGACAGTCATCACAGCATTCAAAGTATGCAAGCAGCAAGTTTTTGCATTGCTACGTTCTTACCTAACAATTCTTCTGTTATCAGCATCAGCAGAGCTATCCCCCCTCCTGGTTTAAAAATCGTCAGATTTTCGGAAATTTCAAAGTTGCGTCGGAAAGTTTAGCTGTTCGTAAAAATAGAGAAGGTGACACATGTTCCAGTGAAAAGATAACTTGTTTGGCTTTGACATTCTCTAAAATTTGTGAACTAAACGAGGCCTTGTCATCATAGAGGCCTGTGTATCTTCTATACCTGCTAAAGTTCTCTTTGGTACACTGGAGATGCTTTATACTTTCTTCCTGACATCTAGAGAGCATAGTGACATTCTGCAAGATGTCCTGAAAGAAGCTGACATAGGAAAGGTACATATGCCCCAGAGAGTCTGAACAACGATGGTGGTCACATCAGAAAGCTCTGGAGACTGTCTTCTTTGCCCAAACTGGCAAGCTGTATGATTGCTTTAGAGATGCATTTGAGCACTGCTTAACACCTGAGCATAGCAAAGAAACAGTTACTGATGCAGAAGTCTTACTGTAAAAAATTTCTTGATTTGATATGGTCGTAACGTCTCATCTATTTCACAAGATATTCGCCATCCTTGATCCTGCATCCTTGTATCTGCAGTCGAAAAGATTGACATTCTAACAGCAATAAGACTGATGGAGACAGACGATGAATTGGAGGGAAATGCTCAAAAGTCAATACAGAAAAGAAACCTTTAACTTCGCGATTGACACAGCAGTATCGTCAATTAGAAGGTGCTTTACATCAGATAAAGAAATTTTATCTGATTTTGCATTGCTGGATCCGGAGAGATTTGTAGATATAATAAGTAGAGAAGATTTGCCTTCAATTTCTTTCAACAACGTCGCAAAAAAAGCTATGGCTTGGATGAATGGAAACTAAGAGTGGAGTACAAATCATTTATAGAGAGCTACCGGAGGATCAAAGAAGCAGCAACCAAAGCACAAACTAAAGACCTAACGTGGCCCGAAGATGCAGATATCAAAAGAGAAAAATTAGTTACCGTGCTGCAACTTATTTCAAAATATAACTTGTAAACAGCATATAAAAATCTCTACAGTCTTTACAAAATTCTTGTAGCACTACCTATTGGATCAACAAAGTGAGAGCGTTCATTCCCAAAGCTGAAGATAGTTAAAACAGGTTGCGATCAGCTGTGGGTCAGCCTCGTCTATGTGCATTAATGCTCACTAGCGTTGAGCGTGAACTGTTGTCTTGTGTTGATTACGACGCAGTTATTGATGCATTCGAAACATCACCGCTCTTGAGAAAGCTACTTATGCTTTAAAAAAGAAGCACTAAATCAAAAGAAATACCCAGGCTTATATAAAATTACTTTATTTTTTGCCTCCTAATTTTGTAAAATTCAAAAGATGATGTAAAGTCACGTGCCTAACATATCTACTATTTAATGAGCCAAGATAACCATTATCAAAAAGTGAACTTTTTCGGATGTTCTTAGAGCTTAGCCCCCTTGCTCTATAGGCACCACGACGCCGGGCGCCTGGCAGAAAGAACATTTAGTGCCATCCAAACATGAAAGTCCTGGATTTTGTGCAAAAACAGGAGCAAATCACCTTAACAATATTGTTATTGCCAATGTTCATATAGAAGACGTAGAAATATAGTGCAAGTTGCACAAAACAATGCTCATGCAAATGAGAACGCAGAATGTTTTTGAAAAATGTTTAAGCTCGCGAGTAAGAAGAAGAAAACATGTTTTGATTGACTATTTACGTTTTGTTTTGGTGCACTATAAACGCGAACTGTAACTTATTAGCAAGATTTTAGACCATAATTGTGTGTCTCAGAACTAGGGGCCTTATTGGGCCCACAAGAGCGTATTAATTTATTGGTTTCAAGGACGATGTGAATTGAGTTAGAAATACTTAAATGTCACCTGACTAGCGCGTTGGAACCCCGAAAGGACCTGGATGCCGAAAAATGCGACGGAGCGTCCTTTCAGTTAGAAAATGTTGAAATAAACTTTGAGACAAGTCATTGTGTAAACAAGTGTAAAGAACTCGTTGTAACATGTTATTGCTGTTTATCTAACGCTTTTTCTTTCCATCGGGAGCACCACTAGTACTTCGGAAAATTTCTTTTTTTGAAAAACATCCTTCAGAAAGGCTTGATTTGGGGCTTTCGAATTATATTGCCTTGCATTGTCACCAAGAAATCTTTGCAGCAGAGCTTTGATATTTTGCATAATAAGAATACAGATACATTTGGCGAGTTTTTGGGAGCCTTTCATAAGTTTGCCCTCCTGCCTTTTTCTTGTGCAGGTGTCCATGCTGACATTGACACCTTGAGCCCTTTAGAGCCCAGGCAACCCTTATTTTATATCATTCAACTTGACTGTGTCTAACCAACCTGGAGAAGATTGGGCGCTGCCTGGTTGTATAGCCCATGTTTCATTACATGAGATGTCTCCATGTTCAATTTCCATGTTACATTGATCTGGGGCCCAAAGCACTATACCGAGGAGAAGAAGACTTGATATTAAAAAAGGGGAAGACGCTAGAGACCGTGCAAGAAATGATCTGACAACATTGGTGAGGGGACGAATCTGTCAGCCCAGAGGACAGAGACGGATTGAGAAGTGTGGTAAGGGATGTTAGTGCAACGACCAACAGCGGTCACGGGATAGGTAAGACAGCATAGAATAGATCTGAAATCTGAAACACAAAATACTTGACAAATTAACCAGACGTTGTCATCTTTTTTGCCAATCTGCAATGGCGTAGACAATAAAGAATGTACCCACATGGAAGAATTTTCTGATAAACCTTTTCTTCACATTCAAATTCACAAAAAAGAAAATAATTCCTCGAATAATATCTATGCAGAGCTTTAATAGATGTGACCGCACCAACGAACTAAGTCCATTCTAGTTCCATTCTATGATATTACAAGACAAGGGAGTAAACTAGATTAAACTTAAATCTTCCATTTTTCATGGTTATTCTTACAAGGAATTATAAGAAAAGCATCCAAACATTAAGAGCAACAATGTAAGTAGACCAATAAATTGTTGTGGATCTCAAAAATACCATCCAGATTAATAAGCGCTTCTCGTCACTTTCAAGCATGGTCTTCCTACGATATTATGGAAAATGCTTTCGAGTATGTAAAATTATGCAATTATTACTCTGACTCATTTTTAATTTTGATCTATCAGGAAATTATCTCCTCGCGTCTCTAATACGCCCTCGAAACCCAACAATGTTAGGAAGCAAGAGGCATAAGACGTTATTCAAGGAATATGAAGAAGCTCACCAGGGGTTCAGAATTTTGTACTCTAAAGGATGGATGTAGAGTATATGTCGTGGTAAGGATGACGAAGTTTCTAGTTTTCATGGACTGAATGACAAAAAGATCCACTACCAACAAGAGAATGTAAGAAACAATGGAAATCTTGAAACACTGGATAGAGCTAAAATGAAACAATTATGCCTGTAGAGAAGGATTAAGGTGCCCAACAGCACAAACCACCTCATAACATCAGTGCCAGGAGTGAAGTTACGTATATTAAAACAGTTGAGAGGTAAGTCTCAAAACAGTGTGGGTTCCCTCAATATTCTGGTGATAAATTACTGTTTTGAAACACTTGAAGACTATCCCAATGTTTGAATTTTGAGACACAAATTAAGCCTTGGCCGACAATGCATTGTGGGATACTGAAGGTAAAAAGAATCAGAATCAGATGTAAACAAACAGGGACTTCTGATGATTGAAATTAAGCAATACCATTGGGATGAAAATACTGCGATAACAGAATATTGTCGTCCAACCCGAGTAGCTAAAAATTTCTGCTAAATATTTTAAGATTTTTTGGTGATCCTCAAGACAGGCTACCTAAGTTGCTATTTTTCAACTTCAAGGATTTGTGCAGTACTTGTTCTGGCTAATTCAATGTCTCTATATCCATGACGATTATGAAAATAAGAGTAGCATAAGGAATTGATAGCATCTATCTGTCTTCTTTTCTTTGTTTTCAGTGAAGTTTTAGAGTTTGTATGCAGCGATGCAGGGACAGGGAGCAAGGGGGCGGCTGCTCCCTTGGTTTTTCTTGAGGTGGGAGACGGGGCCAAGAGTGCCCTTGTAGAATTATTACAACTTTATAAAGTGGTTTCTGATGAAAATTAATGGACGCTTTAGATGTGCAAGCGGTTTCAAGAGAGTTAATTTAAATGCAGAACAAAGAAGAAATTACTTTAGTACAGGCAATTAGAACCGTTTTTGTTAACTGTACTTCTAATCTTGTTAATTCAGTTCCAACATTTTGTTATAAAACTGTCATTTTGTTCATTTTATCAGATATACTTAACACATGATTTCTTTTTAAAAATTTGTATTGACAGTTTATATAATATAACGTTTTGTTTATCAATGCAGGCCCCAAAAATGTGCCCTTCAAAGAGAGTCCGACCATTTTGCCTTCTTTTGATGTTTAAAAGAAATTGATGCAAACTGGGCACAAACAAATCACTTGCCTTGACTTTGTTGCACGTTTCAGGTATACAGCTTTTGTCGAAGATGACATATTAAACAACTTCTTTTCGCAATGCGACGTCAAGCTGGGTTTCGGCTTATAGTCACTTTCAAGGTCAATCGTTACACATTTTGAAGTAATTATCTATCTGTACTTAGAAGACAGTGATTTAAAACCGCCAATATCTATCTATCTATCTATCTATCTATCTATCTATCTATCTATCTATCTATCTATCTATCTATCTATCTATCTA
>JANTCA010043524.1:0-40819 GCA_024741275.1 Chironex yamaguchii
GAAAGAAATTTTGTAGCTAAAAAAATATAAGGACATCTTTGAAAAAAAAAGGTATTCAGTGAATACCTTGAATACCCCTCAGCGCCGCCCCTGTATTGGATGATTTTCAATAAATAATTGACACTTACCATTCCATTGAAACATTCATTAAATGTTCAATGTAACCACTGGAGCAATATGAGAGTGCAAACACCTATATTATGTAGTGCTTGTTCAAGAAAATATTTGCTTTTTGATACAGTTAGATAAATATGACTTTGATCAGGCTTTAACAAATTCCATTTGATGGAATTCTGTGGTTTTATCTAGGAACAAGATTAGCTGCAAATGCTGGTCTGTCATTTCCATGTACCTTTCTTCAGCCAAATCTCCACTGTCTTTGTGACCAAACTGCTAAGGGTATTTTGTTCATTTCGTTGAATGGAAACATGGGTTAACAAGTTGATGCTTGGCAACAAGGACCTTTCTTGCTCTCTTTATGAACACATTCTTTTGCCAAAAAATCTGTAGTGCATGTTGGAACAAGTGCTGACTTATGGCTTTGTCCCTGCAATGTCATTTCCAGCATGATGCATGTAATAAAGCTTACTCCTTGGCCATAGTATGCACGTGCAATCACATGTCATTCTGAGTTTGGTCTGCATATCTCAAGATTCAGGCAGAAGATTGGCATTTATTTGAATGGCCAATAAAGTGCAATAGACAAACATCCATACTGGTACCGAATTCTTCCTTGGAGTAGACTTTCTGCGTAACATGCGACTTTTTTTTGTTCTCTCCTTGATATCAATTGGCCTTGATTATCATTGTTGACAGGGTTATAATGAAATAAGGAAAATAGAAGATTTAGCCAATTTACAACATTTGACCACATTGTTCTTGAGGAAAAACAAAATTGAAAACCTTGATGGATTTTCAGAGGCAATGAAAAACCTTCAATACATAAATCTAAGGTAAGTAGAAATTGCCAGATCTCTGAGTTTTACAGCTTTTCTTTTTATTTTCTTTGTTAGCATTTATATTTATTAACTTCTTGAGGTAGAGGATTTCAGGCACTTCACCTCTCTTGTCAGTTTATTTATGTCCCATGACCATCTGTGAGCCTAAAATTGCTAAATAATTGTTATTCACTATTACATCCCTGGATCATTAAGATTTTTTCTGACTATATTCAAGACCCATGGTAAATACTTTTTTTGAATTGATGTCTAAATAACTAGACTGCCACTTTAGTGACTTAATTGTGAATTTTCTCTATCCGCAGGGAAAACCAGATTAGTGACATGGCAGAAATAAGTAAACTGAAGTGTCTTCCACGTCTACGAGCTCTGATTCTATATGGTAAGGATAAAGTCTTGTTGTGTTTAAAAGCAAGGAAAAATAAACAGTAGACTAGGGAACTGTACATGGCCAGTGTTCATGTCCATTGTGCTCTCGTGGTGTATATGTAACAGACGTCTAATGGTCTGGAAGACAGCCAAGAAAAATTAAGGTTTCTATAATACTTAAATTCAAGGACAAAGAAATATAAGAATATACCCCTGAGTATTTAACATAAGAATGAAAGTTATAGAACAAGTTTCCTTCCAGGAATTTCAGATCTGATGGTCGTGTTATCAAGCAATTACTCTTGTGAAGCATTAAGTTTCTTTCTATAACTCGTAAAAAAGAAAGTTTACAAGTTTATTTAAACAAGTAGAGAATGTTTACTTACTACTTGTCCGTATCTACTTCTGTCTTGCCTTAGAAAACCCAGTTTCAAGTGAGAATAGCTATCGCATTGAGACTCTTATAACTTTGAGAAGACTGGAAAGACTTGACAAGGATCCTTACACTGAGGACGAACGACAGGAGGCTGAAGAGGTAACTGGGGCTTTTTCTTTTTTCATCTCAAGTTTAAGAGCACCATTTATGGAATTTACTTCATGTGAATGAATTGGTAATTGGATTTACTAGTATGTATATTTAACAGCAAGATAATTCTTGCTATTAAATTGGTACAAGGATGGCCAGATACTTGCAGGTGATCTTGCTAGATTAATAGATGGTATATTGATCACTCCCATGACATTGCTGTATTTTGTCTATCCAGACAGAGTTGAAATGTGAATTGTCCTTTGTGGGCATTTTGCTCTGTAATTACATCAATCAGTTGGGTACCCTAAAAAGTCATAGTTTATCATTTCTTACAACATGCACTCTATTATTTGATATCAGTCTGCTTTTGCTTTCCGCCTTTCTTTATATAAGTACTGAATTACTTCTTGTTTTCTCTGAGATTACATGCTGTTTTTGCAGCAAAATTTCGTGTGTTCAGCAAAGTATTTTGACAAGTTAGACACTTCAAAAGCGATTGACGGCGTCTCCCCTATCATCGCAGCATGTACTACCAAAACATTATTGTCATCAGAAGTATTCCCCCCCCCCCGCCCCCTCCAAAAAAAACCACAACAACCCATCATTTTTAGTGGAAAGAAAACATTAAGCTAGTAGTGGCACGGATAGTAAATCATCAACCATGAACCAGAGAGTCTACGTATCCACGTAGGTGTGCAATTCTTGTCGCGTCCCAGAAAGTACTGCAAGTTAACTGTTCCATTGACATTGGCCATAATTTAAAGTAAAGTAGTTCATGTAGAAGGCTTGATAACATAAACGCGATAGAAATAGCTCTGCACTATGAAAGTGCCATCAGTTGCGTGCGGGTGAAATAATAAGAAATAAATTCTCGAATATCAGTAAATTGAGCAGATAGATCAATTTCATTCCGACCATCATCACTAACGTAAAGTCGTTCTACTTCCAGCGCTTTTAGCATTTGTCTCTTTTTCTTTCAGATATATGAACAACGAAGGCAGGAGGAAGCTATAAAGGTAGGAATTTTTATTCGGCTAATGCGCTGTACCGGTTCAATCCTAACCTCACAAAGCTTTGATACCCATTACTATTTGTCAGTATAATGTGAATTAATGTAATCAAAGTTAAACTTTCGGCGGTATAGGTGATCCCTTCGTGTAAATGTGTTACTTTTTGCAGGTATTTTTTGCTTTAAGTTCCGTAAAATTACCTATAAGCTGAAGAGTGCACCTAAGCACCTTACTTTATTTTGTCATCTAAAGGTGGAACTTAATTTCGTCAGTTGTGCTAACGTAGTCTACTCATATTTGCGATGTACATGCTAACTACCTGACACTTACTTGTTTGTTTGAGATATTTAGTCCAGTTAAGATTCTCCACTTCCAGCAAGTATTGCCTTATCATGGCTGTCTTTGGTGAGGGTGATGTGGAAATCTTTGTCTTGCATCAGAATGATGACCATGTGTAAAGTACATGTTAACTTGGATGCGAGTCGTATATTTTTACAGTTTTTCTCCTGCCATTTTAGGGTACCGGTGAATTAGAGGTTATCAATTCTGATGATGATGACTGAAATGACCTGACTTCATTGCGTATATTTCCAACATACTATTTAGCTTTTAGCTTAACGATACAGTTTCTACAGTTCCAGCAAGTCTTATCGTACTGGTTTTTGCTGGTTGTACTATAATAGTCTAAGCTTTGTCATTTATTAGAGCGATAAACGTTTGAAATTGGTATTAACTGAAACTTCAAGTATGTTGACAGATGTGTCGAGGTAGTTGCAGTAGCTGCAGATAAAGAACTTCAAGAGAGTGGTATCCTTTGTACAGTTTAGAAAGAAAACATTGTTAAAAGCTCCAAATGGATTTCTAGTTAAAATGGATTTCTTGTCATAATCGCTTTTGATGTATACATAATTTATATACTTGGATAAAGTTTTTCTTAAGATGTTTTTGTTAAATGGAACGATTAGATTGTGGATACTAGGGTGCACCTGAAGCGCAAAGATCCCAGGCAACCTGTTTCTTAATATTTAATTATTGTTTTTTTCTGTGAGCTTGCATTGCATTCTTACAAAGGAAAGTTAACTGAAACCATGTGTTTTTAATTAATGTTTGTACTGCGTTGGTTTCTTTTCATTTTGTTACTCTCTGTGGTAGCACTTTTGAAACCTGCTGAATGACGGATGTACCAGAACCGTTTTCTCGGTCCAACATGTACTCTACAGCTTAATTTGTGCCACATACACGTCACGTATAGTAACCCAATCGACTGACAATTTCAGGAATTTGTTGCTCCGGTTTAGTTTCAGAGCATTGTTCAAGATGTTGCGAAAACGTCATGTTTCAACCATACCAAGTGACTAGTCGTCTCTATATTTGAAATTTTGCCAGGAGCTAAATACTTTGACTTTGGAATCGTGTAATGGAGCTATAAAGGGCACGACCGATGTCCAGTTTGGGAAGCAATACCCCAGAAGACAGAAAACGTAAATTATATTCACGGACGTTTGTCTGAAACAATCGAGCCGGTAAGAAAAGTTTAGTTGTCGGAAAATTCGCTAACAAGGATTTCCCTTACAAAGTATTATATGGTAACGGTGCACCAAGACAACAACCATTTGTCGCTCGAGGACTCTGAGAAAGTCGTTAGATCTTATTACATTTCATGACGTTTTGCTGATGGCGGAGTTTTTGAGTGGTCTCAGACCTTTCCGGTCGCAAATTCGTGTGTCACTATTACCATTCCTGGAAATACAACCATTACCCTTTCCGAAGTTGTCCTTTAAAGAACTGCCCATTGAAACACTTGAGGCTCCTGGCGTAAGCAGGAATCATCCCAACTGTGCATGATAAGGACAATTTTTAAGACGATGTGATTAATTGCCTTAGAACTGTGCCGAAAAAGGCCTTTCTGGTGGTGGGCGGCGACCGGAATGTGCAACTTGGCAGCCAGCAACCAACTAAGAAATTGATTATTGGCCAGTTTAGCACAGGTACTCGTTCCGATAATGGTGAATGACTTATATCTATTCTGCATGATTTTGATCTGTTCTCTTCAGACACCAATTTTTGTCACAAACGAAAACATTTGGCAACATGGCGTTCACGAGGTGGTGCCACTTTCAATCAAATCGACCACATATTGGTTCGGGAGCAGTGGAAATCTTCAATTGCTGACAGTAGAAGCTTTTGGGGGTACTGACTGGACGAGTATCATGCTTTCGTACGTTGCCGGATTCGTTTACGCTTTTCTGCATCAAAAAGGCTGCTTTAAAATTCAATGTTGAAAGCCTGCAGGACCCAGGGGTGCAAGAGGAGTTTACAAATCAATACAATCACTCAGGACGTTTCGACAAGAATTTGGATCTTAATTCTGAGTGGACCGGAGTTGTTGATAATATCAATAGCACAGCGAAATCAACTCTTCTTATGAAAAGATGTAAAATCAAACCATGGATCTCTGCACGCACTATTGCTCTTATTGAAAAACGTAACAGAAATCCATCAAAAGATAATAAACGAGCAGTTAGGAGTTTGCTTGCCAGTGACCTTGACACAAATTGGAACAGGGTCACTGGTGACATGGAGCGTGCCAACCGTATTTGTGATTCAAGGAAATGTTAGTTGATAAAAATTGCCAGGAAAAACAAAAGTAGAGGTGGTGACGAGGTGAAGATGGTATTCCACCTGAAATTTTTAAGAGGGTGAGCGTAATCACGGAGGACCTTGTCAGTTTGTTTGCAACGACCTGGGACAAGGAAGTCATTCCTGACAGATGGAATTTGAGTGAACTCATCCCGATCTTCAAAAAGGGCAATACAACAGCATGTTCCAACTATCGCAGTATCAGTTTAATTGACATTGTATTTAAACTCTTTGAAGCTGTTTTGGTGAGCAGACTGAAACTAACGGAGAGAAGCTAACACACGAGAGAAACAAGCCTGCTTTAGACTGGGTCGTAGCTTACTATTAGCACGACGAAAACAAAAATTATGCACTGCTCTGGTCAACATCAACAACAGTTTCCACAGATAACAGCTGCACAGACAGCATTGGAGTGTGTGGAGTCATTCACGTACCTGGGCAGTACTATTTCCGCAAACGGATATGGGACAGCAGAAGGTTTGGAGAGAATTGCTAAGGCACAGGGGACATTGAGTACGCTCAAAGCATTGTGGAGAAATCATCGAGTGTCCACTAATGTAAAACAAAGGGTGTAGACCTTGCCAGTATAAGACCTGTGTTACTCTATGGTTGTGGTACTTGGCCATTGAAGGTAGCACATGAAAAGAAGCTGGACGCGTTCGAACATAGTTTGTGGCGCTGGATTCTATGCTTCTCATATCGGGATCGAGTGCGGAATACAACAGTAAGAGAGCAAATTGGAATAGCAGAAACAGCGTCCGTTACCATTAAAAAGAGATGTTTAGTGTTGGGCCCCATTCTACATAGACCTGCTGTAAATCGGGCGAGACAAACTCTGTCGTGCCCTGTTCCTCGAGAATGGAAAAGGCCTTCTGGTGGAGTGCATAAGACCTGGAGAAGAAAAGTCTTCTAAGACATTAACTGTCCGCCACTTTACCGAGTCCTAAATCGAAACGCCAACACGATTAAAGCCCGCTGGCTGGAACTATTGAGCGAGTTGGCATAGGACGGGATCGTATTTGGAAATGTGATCGACGATGTATGTACCGTCTAACTGAGTGATCACTTGGAGGACGAATAAGGGAAGAAGAAGAGATAGTAACCACAAGGTACTCACACTCGGATCTTATCAAGACTACACACCTCTTTTTCTTCAAGACAAAAAGTAGCATTTATCCCGTAACTTTTTCTATTTAAATCCGACTGTTTTGTTGAAAATAAATCGCTCTATAATCAGTGAATTACGTTTGGTTGTCCTATCTACAATGGTGATTTTCAGAACAACAATAATGTGAACTGTACTGCAATGAAATCAATTGACATTACGTGACTCGTTATTATACCTTAATTCTCAAATAATGTCAAATTTCAACTTAAATCGATTTACCTTACACTTATTTACAATTATACCATCTTGGATCAGATGTAAAATTACAACTTCACTCTACAACGAGCAGCTCTAAATACAAAATGTCCTATTAAATGTCCATCGCTCCCAGTCTGTAATTATATATAATCCTATCAATTCCTTCATTTATCGATGTATGTATCCCCTTTCCCTTCTAGTTTAAAGACTCGATTAAAATAGTTGGGTCTTAGTCTAGACTTAGAAGAGAGACTTCGTTTAGACGCTTTGATTTCATTGCACATCAGCCTTGAAAATGATCCTTTCCTAACATTTGCTTTGAATTCTCCGTCATAATTTCCAGGTGGATTATATCGTGCTACAACATAAGTGCATGGCACACCATTGTGAATACCAGTAGCCTTCCCTATGCCCAGTTGCAACGAATCGTTCCAAACCACTTGAGTGTAGTGCCCAGTATTCATGGAGAAGCCTCCACGTTCAAAATCATAACCAGGGTCACAGACTTCTTCATACCTAAACAAAGATGACATACCACGCATCAATACTATTAACAGTAGCCATGCGTGTCCTGTCAAAGACTACAAAAGGCTGTCGAAAGTTCCAGCTTTCTAAAATTTATTTAATATAGATTAATTGTTGTTAATGCATTTTTTAATTACTTTAATTATTTAGCATCCAAAGTATGTTGATTAAACGTTAGGAATCCAATTCTTTAAGACGTTCTTTAGCCTCCTCATCTTTGTGTGTCGCTGACCTCTCTATTCTCTGGGGGATCTGTTATGGCAGCTACTTCCAAGGCTGAATGATATCAGACAGCATCAGTCGAACGTATCTCGAGCTTTTTTGTACTGTATTTTCGAACTTCACTATATATTTTCATCCCTAGGATTTCCAAACTTCGGAGTTATCACAGACTTGCATTCTGCAACACTTTCCCTCTCATTAAAAATTGCTAATCAACTGGATCAGATAGGACTCTTTTTTATGTTTTCAATGTTTATAATTGGACGTAAACCCTGTACATGACATCTTGTACTAAACCATTTACACTGGATGCCCCCTCTCTTGAAACCTCTTCTTCGATAATCGGTTTGAGACAAGCACTAGTTTGATAAATCACTCTTTCGTGACTAGCAAGTCGTAGCGTTATTAATTTTTTATCAATTTGTTTTCGAGATACATTGACTTATTTAGGTAACAAGGAAGAATTAAACTTATAACCATTGATGTGAAGTTCTAAGTACTAAGGACGAATAATTTTGCTGGAAAATGCTTATAATACAGAACAATTTATTGGTTTATACTTTCAACGTTCACAACGAACAACTATCTCCAATGTTCGCTATTTAACTTTTCAGATCTTTACATAGGTTTAAGTATACATAACGGATCTCTATATATCTATATGATCAGATCGGGCTCCTCTTACACAAAAGCACGGCATGCAATTAATACCTTTGGCTCATCGAATGTTTTGAATTCTCCCTGGTGTACACAATTGGTTTGTCCCATGTATATGACCTTCTTGGCTAAAAGGTGAGGAAGGATTAATTTTGTCTCCGCATTGGGTAGAGGGTAAATTTGCCATTTTTACACTTTATTTGCTATGTATTATCCCCCTCGAGCTGTAATGCTGCACTTTGTTGTACACTCGGTAATAAAAGCCGTTATACCTTGTATCAAACACGTCATTGACGAATCTGAAATTTCCGTTTAACTAATAAAGAGACACAACTTATACAACATTTGTACCGAAGTTATCAAAGTAAATTGTATTCTTAATTTCTGTGCGACAAAGTGAAAGTGATGCTACTCACCATAGAGTTGTAAAATACGTTCCACTTTCCTCCTTTTCATTTGGCCCAAAACACTTCATGGCAAGATTTTCACCATATTTAAGATTTTGTGAGTGCTCAAATTTTCCTGTTCTTGCCATGTCTCTTGCATAGGCAGCAGCGGCCTCAGTCATAGATGGACTCAGGATCAATGAACGTGCATTGTGTATTTCTCGAAAGTGATTATGCGCAGATAAAGCCTCTTGCTCAAAAGCAGTTTTGTCTACGATCAGAATTGGAGCATCTTATTACCATGAAAGTCAGTTCACATTAACAAAAGACGATGTTTATTTGAATGTTTACTGTTTTGAATATTTACTAATGATACTTGAACCGACGCACTGGTGATATAACGTAACTTTGAAAAAAGCTTCAATTTCACCTCCCCCCTCCCAAACCAAAGATTGTTGTTGCTAAAAAGTCGCCAATGCTAAGCTTGTGTCTCATCAAGGACAGAGTGGGTGAATTGTTGATAGAACGCGCCCCCAGATCTTTCTTTAGCCATGCAACGTACATGAGAATACTATGTGTCAGCTAGTAAGCCATAAAGAAGACATAGACAATGTCGTGGTATGCGTCATATCAAAACATGCACGCTTTAGGCAACGTGACTACCTAACATACTATTGAAAATCCGCACACATCTTTGTGCACGAATTTAAAAAAGTCTCCACTGTCTAATGAAAATTTTGAGAGATAAAGGAGCCTTAAGAACTACAGCCGATAGTTTCACAGGATACACAAAGGAGAACCTTTCCTATGGGGGTTCGTCCATTTCTAAATATAAAGTCACAACATAGTAACTGCAGTGTGCAACATGATAGGGGATGAATAAATGATTGTGCTGTGCAAAAATTCATCAAATCCAATACAAGGACAATACAGAAAGTTACAAGCTTGTAACTATTGAACAGATCTTTTTTACTTAAGATACTTACCTTCTCCAGTAGGAAATCGAAGACGAGGCGAATTTACAAGATCCGGTTTGATTTTAAACTCCTCGGTTTCCGTACGACTCCCCTCGTTTTCGAAGCCATTAGCCACTTTTGGAGAGGATATGTATATAAAAACGAAGAAAGGTATGTTTTACTGTCGTGTTACCCGTCAAATGGTCACAAGAACACGAAATGTTACAAATAAATAAATACAAAAAAAGCTAAGTAAATTATTGGCTTCTCTACCTGAATATTAACTTGAACGATTACTTTTTAAATCATAATTTTTTCCGCATTGTAATGATTCCGTTTTTACGATTTGTTCCAGGTATTTTATTGTCTATTCAAAAACGTTTATATTCAGATAGTTTTCGGTCGTCAAACATTTCACTTTTCAGACTTTGCTCTTTGCTGTTGTCAAACATATAAATCTGTTAAGAATTTAAATAAATTGATTTATTGATCCATTGTAATGCATGGTTCATTAAAACGTGTAGTTTATAAAATATAAGTAAAATTATTGCAATAACGAGTAACTTTATATAGAAATTTTATACGTTTTCAATTGATCCCAAACGTTGATGCAACTTCGACAGGGTTTTAAGTCGAGCAATATGTTACGGGTTTTCACGGTGCGCATTCGTTTCACTTCAACTACAAAAATCTAGCTATCATGTTATCTATCAAAAAGACGATGGGAAAAACAAATCTTAGTGTCATTGTAAACAGGAATGTAAACAGGTCGGTAATGAGAAAAGAGTCCTTACGTCTGAGTCCGTTTCTTATTATTTCAGGAAGTCTTTCGCACGTATTTGTTGAAAAAGATCCTCTAGCAACATTTTGTTTGTACCTGCCAAGATAATTACCAGGCGGCTGGTATCTTGCAACAACGTAGGTACATAGTAATTTCCCTCTCTTTGCTACAGCTTTTCCGACACCAAGTTTGTTTGTGATCCGCCACACAACCTGGCTAAAATGTCCGATGCTACTTGAATCTGTGCCGTTGAAACCATAATTATTCTTACAGACTTCGTTGTACCTAACACACGAAGTAGTAAGAACACACATGAAAACAACATACATGACAAGATTATTTTAAAAATTACTAATGCTACAAAATTTAAAAATAATTTTAGGCAAAGCACTCATCTATAAAGGTTTAAAAGTTATGCATAAATACAATTATGACTCCAAACCTTTGTTCATATGCTTCTTAGACATAAGTGGCTTATTTACACATGCTCCCCCTAAAAGATAGCGCCCAAATCTCATTTGCGCATGCACAGTTTTGCTCAGATTTTAGCAAAATGCCTTTGTTCGCCTCACACGTGATGCAAAGTGACAAGAATGCCAAAAATTATTTAACATGTCGAATATCTGGCTATTCATTACACACGGGAGCAAAAGTGATAAACAAAGAGCTAGGAACGATATTTTGCTGACGCAAAATCCTCTCGTATGCGCCTAGCTTTCGAGGTTCCCCTAATACTTTTATGCAAAGTGTCTAGGGTTCGTTTTGAACTACGATCCTAAGATTAGAGACCTTGAATACAATGTCGTGCACTTTCACCGTCTGAACAGAAGCACAAAGCAGTTTTGGTACTACTTAGTTAAAAACTTGAAGCCGGCAATGAAAATCGCCATAAATTGTAAAAATAGCTTGCACTTATAATAAAATTTAACGGTGAAAGACAAGGGAATTAGTACCTTTGAATAACTTGATCTGGACAGAAATCCAAGCAAAATGACATGGGATTGCTGTTATTATTGCAATAACTGACTTCTCATAACGTATTACTATCACAAACATACAACTGAAATGTACACTTGAAGATACCGAACGTAACCGCAATTTTACTACCATGACTCCAAGGTACTGTTCGCTAACGAGATCTGTGAATCTCTTTATGCACAGTATATTTCTGTAACCCCTCTACAAACAGTAGATGTTACCTGTTTTCTTTAACTCCCTTTCACTCCTTTCCGTTGTTAAGATTTTATGTGAGAATATTTTCAAATATTTTTCACCCTCCCTTATCGTGCATTGTTACATCCTCTTATCGATGTTATAAACCCCTCTTCTGAGCAATTGCACCTACGTTCGCTGTAACAGTCAGACCTAAATATTGCAAAAGACTTGTTGACAAATTCTACTCAAAGGTGGATTTGAATTCTGCTATTTGAGTCTGATGATGCCAACTATGCCATTGCTCAAATACCTGGGCACGAAAAAAGCATAAAACGGCATTTGAAGTCTTGAAAACCGACAAATCACATATACAATGACAATTTTCTTCATTTAACATCTCTTTGCTTACCAGTTCTTTGTGGCTTCATCTGCTGTCATCTCTGTGCCCTTCGACGTGCATCCCATTGCTAAATTTTCACCGTAATTTCCAGTAGAATGTTTAAGTACTCCCGTTTTGGCCAAAACTTTTGCAAAATCTGTGGCAGAAGTTGAAAGGGCTCTATCCAATACGAGTGGAGGGGCATCGTGTATTTTGCGAAGAACGTTGTGTGTTTGTAAAGCCTCCTCTTCGAATTGGCTACCACCTTAAAACAACAAAAGACAACAGTCGCTGGTTATGAACCAGGTACGTTTACGAGTAACCTATATGTTACATTATATTATCACGGATACCAGTGTGGATAGAAGGCTGATCAGAAAGGCAGCACTAACAAATAACCTGCCATGAACGATTGCTCATTAAGGAGGCTAAGGAATAGCGCTTCCTGATTGTGTGATGAATGGAGTTCCTATGAACTTTAGAATGCTTCCATAAATATAAATAGATTAAGTAAAACAAAACCTACATTGATATTGGAACAAAGCACGTGGTGTTGACTACTTGGAAAGCTTAAAGACGTATGCGCTAGAACATGGAAAAAGATTTCTCTTGAACATTGGCGCGAAGGTTTGTTGTAAACTATTGTAAAATAATGCGTTACACCAGAATGAGTTATTAAGGAAAGCACTAAATACTGAGATAACATATGCTACGATGACTGAGCGAGACTTCAGAGCCTTACTCAACACTATTCTGCTACTTTAACTTTCAATTCAAATATATGGGTATATATATATATGGATAGGTAAACAGATAGATAAATACGCCAATGTTTATTTAAACTTGTGTAAAATTATATGGATTCTTCACCCGGCGGTTGCATTTGACTAACATTCACCACATTCAACCTTGTCCAATAATGCAACGAAATAAACCTTTTCACTGACATTGTATAAAACGTATACCCCTTTTTATTGACTTTTTGCGCCTTTTTTAAAACAAAAAACACCCTATTTTTAGAACATTACTGGTTTGCGATCTGCTGGTCACTCTGAAATGCTTTTCTCAGATTCCTTTGGCTGGTCCAGGAACGAGTCGAGTCTTGGAGTCTACAGTCTTGGCCTAATCTAATGGAGTTGTTACCGGTGGTTTATCTCACTCACATATTTTTCATTTTTTCTCATATTTTGCAAATTGATATAGCTTTTGTTTTGTTTATCTAGTTCAAATTTTTCTGACATTGAATGGTCGATCGAATTCAATTTTGATCTCTGATCGCTGTATTTTGAATTGCTGCTTATCTATGGAAACAAAACTCTGTGTGTGAGAGAGTGTGAGTATCTATGAAAACAAAAGTGAATGACTGTGTATGTTCATTTAATATTCACTTCAATAATTTGTTGAAGAAAGAGCACCACTACTATTGTTTTAAAAGGCCCAGGTAGCTGGCTACTGTACTATGTAACTAGACTGTTGTTACTATGCTCCTCCGTATCTACAAAAGCCTACGAAGTACTTATGTGTATGTCACAAACAGATAGATCTTTGCTTTCAAATATGAGGTAGCATGTGACAAACTTCATATCGTTATTCAATTTGATGAAACCTTACTATGTTCTTAACAATCTATCTAGCTGCGCCTGCAGCCGACAAACTCCAGCTAGTTCAGTTCAAACTGGTGATGATTCTTGTTTTGGTCACAATTTCACATTGAATGGTCAATTCAATTTTATCTGATTGATACTTTGAATTGATAAATTGATTGATATTTTAAGTTGCTAAAAAATGGAAAACAAACTCAAATGTGTGTGCATGTGCATTTACTATTTATACCAATAATTTCTTGAAGACAGAACATCACTATCCTTTTACAGATTTGCAAGGGCTACTGCTTTAAAAAACGACTCTTTTATAAAGTTCAAGGTCCTTGTATCAATTCAATTTGGACCCCTTTCTCACTGATTTTACGGACATGGGTGCTGTATATTTTTGTAAAATAGTGCACCCGTCCGGATTCTTCAACAGAAGAAATAAACAATTTTTAACGTTTTAAATAACTCTTCTTCGGACAAGGAAATATATATAGTTACACTGAGAAGGCCAAAACATAACTTACTCTTCTCTAGATGATCCTCCACTAATGTTTGATTCCTCTGACTTCCTTTAACAAAATGGTAAACTTGTTTCAACAATACAGGCAAGGGAACTATAGCTGTCCTTCTCAAATCCTTCATGATTTCATCTAAATTGATACAAACAGATCTGCTGAAGTTCCCTTTTTTTACATTTTCCACAAATTTGCCTCTTATGTTCCCAGCTGGTCGGTAACGAGCGACTACATAAGTACAAAGTAGTCCATTCCTTTTCCCCTGAGCTCTACCAATGCCAAGCTCTCTAGTATTTTTCCACACCACTTGAGTAAAATGGCCGGTACTGTAGTTAAAGCTTTCCTTATCGAAATTGTAATCCTGGTAACACACCTCTCCATACCTGTCAGGGACACAAGATATAGATGATTTAAACCAGAGGATGTTCTTAGAATGGGGATGCAAGAGGGATTTTTAATAACACAAAAAGCCTATGCTATCCAGGAAAAGTACCGATATTTTCATTTACGTTCTCTCTTTTAAAAATAAACTGTAGAAATGATATTATAATTATTGCGGCCTGTGGCCATTAAAATGACCAGTCCTCTCCAACATCTTAATCTTTAGGACCATTAAAGGTGCCATATGCTGAAATCATGTTAACGTTTCTACCAGTCAGAATGATAAAAGTCAAAGGCAAGGGGAGTAGAGGAGAAAATACACGACATCGCTTGAAAAGAGTGCACATACTGTAAGGGCCATAATTTAGAACCGAAAAAATTGCTTGCATGTGTCAATTATTGCTCTAAATCGAATGACCTGTTTGTTAACTTTTCCTTTCACTCTCGTACTGATTTATCATAGGAGTGGTAATCACAGCTTCTGCATATTTCCAGCAGGATTCAATTGCTGTCGGTACATTAACTAAAATTGTTGATGGGCTTTAATTGTTGCTGGGCTTAAAATTGTTGCTGGGCTTAAAATTGTTGCTGGGCTTAAAATTGTTGCTGGGCTTAAAATTGTTGCTGGGCTTATTATCGTTCCATTATCTATTTTGCGAGCAGTGATGATGCAATCACTGAAGCAATACAACACAGTAGCGGATTTCCCTAAAAAGCGCCCTGGATGCGCTTTTTAAATTTTAGATGGTTTTGGGGTGCGCTTGTTTGAGGATAGGCACTTTTTTGGGGTGGGCCCTTTTTTAAATATTCGTCATTTCACTTAGTTAATTTGTCATCAAACGTCGTATTAACAAAAATAATTTTCGAAGCTAATTAAAAAGTAAAAATTGTGTTCAGTCAACTTCAAATGTACATTCCATCTGAATTTGCTTGTGCCATTAAGGGTCACCATGTATACAAGAACATACAAGTCATCAGAGAAGGATTGACATACAGGAAAGATTTAAGACCTGAGGCACGATTGTAAGATGCGCATGCTGTTGGTGTTTACAGAGGCAAAGACGACGACGCGGTTCTTCTTTGACATCTACCTATTAAAATTTCGAAGCTTAAGGATTATTTCTTGGAGTCTGGAGAAAATACAAATTGCTTGCAAGTCCAACAGGAGAACGAAAAGGCGAAGTTGGCCTCACTGTACCAGGAAAGTTTCAAGCTATGGCGAAGAATGGCAGACAAGCAAAAGTTTAAAATGATGAACTACATAAGCTAAAGAAAAATATTCGGAATTTACATATGCAAAAAACGTTATCACCTAAGTACCGTCCTTTCTTCAATAAATTATTATCGATCACAACATTTTTATTCTGTTTCTGATCACTAAACCTTGGAATGGGGACGATTTTCGAGGAGTGGGTGCTTTTTCAAGGAAATATGGTATATGAAGCATTTTGGACGGCTGCTCAATAACACGGTAAAGGACAATCCACATGACATCCACAGTCAATGTGTAGGCCTGCCGGTCGAAAATTGCGGAATGAGCTGGGTACTAAAATCAAGTTCTAAATAGAAATAGACATGATAGTCTCCTGATTGGAAGTAATAAAGCTGTTATAAGGAAGTTCCTAAATTTTGAGTCAGGATTTTTACAATTAAAAAGACGACATTGCCTTTGCTCTCAGTTGAGCAGTCCATCGTACCCAAATATAACATAACAACTTCAATCCGAGCATATTCTAAAGAGCTAACAGTGGTACAATCCTTTTTTAACACTAGAATAAAAGATGATTGCTCCAAAACTTTCACCGAAGGGCTACTTTCGTTGTATCAGTAACTGACGTAAGTTAAGATGGGTACAATGAAACCATCCTATGTGACTACCAGACACATTACCTGAGAATGTCGTGTTTGCTGGGGAGGTGATAATAATGATAGTAACTAAAACACAATTGTCAACAGAGTTCATAAATTCAACTGTATCAGTATGCTCCTGAAGCAAAACAAGACAGCAAATAACTTGCAGCCACTCCGCGTCGTCATTCATCAAAAATCAAAATAGAATTCGACGATATCTTTATAAAATTATTGATTTATTTCTAACAATACATCATTGGAGTAGATAATTAGGGAGATGTATCGTCATATCTAGTACAAAATTTTCGTGTCTCGATGGTATCCGTGTCTGTAATAAAAGAATATTATTGTAAGTCGATTTTCCAGAGCATCAACTATAGTCTTTTGGTAGTAATAGGCTAAATATACAAAATGTCTGATGTATGATGCCGTAAATGTGGCAAAAAATATTTAAGTGAAATCACATACCAGTTCCTGGTAGCCTCTTCTGCTGGCATTTCACTGTTTTCGGTTGTGCATGACATGGCTAAATTTTCTCCGTCATTTGTGAATGTGGAATGCCTCAAGGCACCTTCCAGTGCAAGCTTCTTAGCATACTGCTCCGCCTCGGTAGACATAGCATAATCAAGGGTGAGAGCTGGCACGTCATGAATTTTTCGGAATATATTATGAGCTTTGATAGCATTTGCTAACCAAGGAGTGATTTGGCCTTGGGCTGAGGAAAAAAAATCAAATTCATTAAAAAAAACAGCAGAAATTTCTTCGTCACATGTCATCGCATATAAATCTACTACACATTACCCCTTTTTGCAGCAACCTGTCTTGTTAAAGTTAACTCGTTTTATTTCAACGCCGATCTTTCATTAAAGGAAGGTTTAATGCAAAGCGTAGACCTCAGAGTTCAAAAATTGCTTCTTAAGCCTTTGGTGTTGGTTTGCGCTCTTATTTTTGCTATTTCTGTCAATTTTGATCTATGCTATTTCCATCTACTTCAAGCTTATGGTGTTGAGCCTTTTGTCAAGACTTCTGCAGTTGATAAAGGCTTCAGCTATTATTTGGATTTAATAACTTACTAACTTGAACGAAGCTGACAAAAGTCGCGAGTTGATAGAGTTTACCAACTATTGGGTGAGGCAGCCACAAAGGCCTTCGGCAAAGTTGGACTGACAAAATGGATTGAAATTGTAGTATGATATTCTACACATTCTACTATTCTCCTATTATTGGTCTTACAAGACATGCTCATACAAGAGAAAATGCCCAATTCATGAAGACACCAGGATAATGAAGTTCGCTTTTCTTAAGTTTACGATGATATGAGGAATTCAGCAAGTGCCTGCGTTGACATATCTCCAGTGTGCCGATCGGTTGAGTACACCACTTCGGTATCCCAGCCAATGAAAGATCACGGATTTTGATATGCTCGTCATGAAAGAAGATAAAACTTCAATAATCTGTTTTAATGTTTTACATTTTGAATACTTCAGAGAAGGTAGTTTTATTAGTTATCCTCATCTGTCGGATCTTTGAGAGCCCTCTTTGTGCCATTTGTTGACATTTGTGTCAAAGCCTCAAAACTTACACCTTGTTTTATTGTTCTCAAGAATTTGTTTAAGGCAGAGAGGATGGCTCAATCATCTTAGAACGGTTTGTATCATTCTTTACAAATCAGCACCAATGCAACGGGTAACTCTGTTACCTGTTACTGCCGTGCATTATAGAGATGCATACTAGTGACCAGTTGGGACGAATCATAATACGGAAGTTTAAATCGACCAGATCAAGAACGAAGACAATGATCAACAACAAGGAGAGGGAGGTTTAGATTCAGGACAACAACAAAGACGAAGATTCATAATCGCAACTAATCTGCGCAATTTCTGCAGGAATCAACTTGGTGACCTGTTCCATTCACTGTCCAAACTAAGTTTACTGCAAATTCTGTCGCGGTGAAAACGACGTGTGCAAAAATTTATTCTTCAGAAGGGGATTTAATAAAACGGAATTAAGCGCATCAAAAATACTGAAGCCTGTCTATTTATGGAAGAGAGAATATGACAAGTGCTTAGTGGGCAAGCTTTGGTTGTAGAAGCGTACAGCCGAAAACCATATTCACTCATTAAAGGATGTCGTCGTGTCAGTAGGAACTGTAATAACGCGATCATCTAAATTCAAGAATCCACTCAGGTCAAAATCTGTCTTCCTTGTCGTTTTCGTCCTGAATCTAAACCTTCCTGCTCATTTGATAAGACGAGTTTAGAGACGAGAAAAATTTATTGACCAGAGGTTCTATTTTGCCATTATATGAGATCATCGTGCGCAAAAATATCTGAAGTACCCTTTATTTACCACGGAACGCACTTTAGTCAAAAGTTTGACGAGAACGATCTGTTTGAAACAGTTGATTCATAGTAATTTCCAGGCAAAGTGTGCAAAGTGTGAAGGTCCAATGCGCGGCAGGTTACGTCGTCTTCGAATTCGATCCAAAACTTCCAAATGATTGTATTGTCACATAAAAAAATAGTAAACTAAGACTGATTACAATTTAATCTATTTCACTCTCATTGTCATAAATTAGATCAAGTATTTCTAATGATCTGTTTCCAGCTTATATAAATCACAAATTGCAACTTGCGAATTTTGTTACTGACGCTGAACTCTTGTGTTTTTCGAATTAAGATCTCTCAAGAATCTCCAACATTGTTTCATCTAAGGTTGTGTCTATATCTGCTATGGTATTCGGTCTATCACTATAGTCTTCCGTTGTAAGGTGTGATTACGTATGTGTTCGTTCTTGTACGTTCTTGTAGTGTTTCAAAAGTATGAATGATATATGCAAGGGCAGAGCAAGAAAGGGCCTGATAAATAAATGCAATAGTGAACATGATGGTAACGATTTCAATTTGCTGAATGTGATTATTTTATCACGAAAACGGGGTTTTAAATAGATTGGTTTGATGCTTAAAAACATACTTTTTCACTTGGACTCTTCCAATAATGTTTTGTTTCTTCATTTTCTCTTTCTTTGTTTCCTTTCTTGTTTATGATTGGCTAGATTTGCTACATGTTTCGTATAAATAGGTTGCCATATACATATAATTTCCTTTCTGACGCTTCATACTTTGAAGAGTGTCAGATAAAAAAAGCTTTTAGGTTTGTTTTTAGCGCAATGTCGCAAATTTTCGAGGCGATTGTATTGTATAAACAGGTACATTTTATTTAAAGAAAAAAATTTAAGTTCCATTTACATCTGACCATTAACACTTAAAATTTGACTGTTTTGCCTATTTTCCTATCTGATATGTCAATGAGACATAGTAAACGAAAGTAATAAATTTCTGCTTTCTGTGCTGCAAGAGCACATCAATCCCCCAAACAAACATGGTTGCTCCAATATTTTGTGATTTCGTCTTATTCAGGAATATTAAGAAATTTATAAAGTATAAATTAACAAGATAAAAGGTTAACTTATCACATGTAATGCCAACAACAAAAGCTGTTTTGACACCAGTGCGCTTTAACGAAGAATGGGCATAAGGCACTAAAACTACGTTTTTCACAAAAACACAAAGGCTCAAATCATAACAAAACCAGATAATGATGGACCTCATGATGACCAAATGTACTCACAAACAAATTCCTGATTCTGGCTTTCGTCCTGTCCTTTACTCACAGCAGCCTTCTGGCCAAGAGCAGGTTTGTTGTCCAAGTACGCTGATGAAAATCGACCTTTCGGATTGTTAGTCGTACTTTGAGCTTTAGCACGTCCAACAAAATTCCACCCGCTGTTACTTAGACTATTTGTTACTGGACTTGTATTTGGTCTTTGCCAGTTGTGTTTTAGTTTTTCTTTACCAGTGGACATTCCGGAATTACTACCCAAAGACACTACACCAAGGTTTGGCCCTTTTCCACCCCTAAGTTTCTTCAATTTTATCAATTCCCCCTTTAAAAAAATTGAACCACTATTCGAGGAACTGGCACCACTTTTTTGTTCCCCTTTCTTGTCTATATTATTGCTGTAATCGCTCAACTTTCCTTCTGACATGTCACCACCGTCATCAGAAGTTTGGATACCAAATAACGAAGGTCCGTTTATGTTGTCCTTAGAACCAGCAAGCCTACTGTTACTAGTGACCCCTTCCGTTGTCTGTCCCTCCAACACACCTTCCGTATTTTCTATTTCTCGGTTACGCCCTCCGATTTCCATCGTTAAATCCTCAAAATTACGACTTCCTAAACTATTCTGTGGAGAATGATACATTTCCATTGTTCTGTTTCTCTTCAGCTGAGGATTGCCTCTCAGTGGCCCGGCATTGTTTTGACCCCTACCGACTTTCGAGGTTCCAAACTCAAACTCCATTTCTGAAACAAGATTTCAAGAAAACAAACAGGTAAAGCAAGTTAGCTATAACATTAGCTAATACCTGATGGCTAAGTGAGATTGAATTAGCTGCTTCTCAGTTGCACTAGCAACACTGCACCAAATAAATTCTTGGAAAGATAATTCTTCACAAGCTTAGCTTATCAAAGATCGTACTTGGTTAAAATTGTTATTGCCACTCTATTTAAGCTATGGAGTTTAAAAGGGTATTCAATATTTGATGATTATATCCAGCATAAAAAAGGGATTTAGACTGAATAATTTTGCTGCCCAGGAAATAACTATTCATGGAATGTAGCTACGAAAAAGTACAGCGGACATCAATTGAAACGACAGAATTTGCTAGGGAGCCACATAGTCTAAAAGAGAGGATAAGTAACAGACCAAAGGAAAACAAGAATAACGGAGCAAGACAGCCGGGAATAATTGAGAACGAACATCCTCTCCCAATCTAATCTTCATGTTTACATTAAGTGTAACAAAGGAAGGTCTTCTTCTTTATTAATGCAGAAAACAGATCACGATCTGAATGTACATTGGTAACCGTATGATAACAAATGAGAAGAGTACATGAAGGCTCCTCTCCTCTCTCATCAAATTTCGGTTGTCCATGCATCTTCCTTGGCGTAGAATTGCAATGGATTTCATGTAATCCAAAACGCGTTTGTAAATAGTGCAAGATTGCACGCGGGACAACTAAATAGCTAAGTGTACCTTTATTGTCAAATTGGTCACATTTTTGCATCGAAGTTAGACACAGTGATCTGGAGTAGGTTTTAGACAATTTCGCACCAAATATCTATCTACAAACAACTTTAAATAGGAGAAAAGCGCTTACTTTCAAATGTTATTCTTGTTAAACACCATTTTGTATTAAATAGATTTCTTTGATTACATTGATTTTGGACGAATGCTTGCAGACTGCACTTGAGATCATTTTAAGAAGGGTGTGAATGCAGTGTGATGGCAGGTCTTGTCACTTAGAGTATGTCTCAAAGTGCTGAAGTATGAATAGTACTGTAAAGAGCAGAGCTGTATGTATACTGTCATCCATATCCCAGGACTGTCATTTGCTTAACCCTGACCTCCATAAAACTTTCTATAAAAATCTTGCAGGATTACCGACATTGTTCACCTAGGACATACATCGATAAACAAAAAATGCCAAACACACAAGTACATATTCGCATTCACGCATCCATTCATAAATTCACACGTATCTACTGATAAGACTCAAAATAAGTACTTTCGCAATCATTTGCCTGTATGTCAACAGATGTTAACGTATACCTTGTCACAAACTTTCCCTTAAAACACACACAACGTACACAGGCTACATACAACTAAATAGATGTGATTATAAATGCATAAACAGCTAGACGCATAGACATATAAATACACAATTATACATACGTATGCGTACCTTCATACGTAGACTAAGTCATTGAAATGTAGGCAGGAGCAATTGTAGCATATCAAATAAGATGAATTAAAATTAACAGCATCTTACTAGCATCTTGATTTGGATTGGATGTAAGCGGTACTCCCTTGTTACCAACACTCGGCGTCTTTCCACTATCACCTTTTCTTTCCTGCTTTGTGCCTGATTTTACATTTATTGATTCTATAATTGCATTTATCCGATCACATACACCTTTATTGAAGCTTCCCTTGAGTACATTGCTCTTATACCTTCCTTCATAGTTTCCAGGAGGACGATATCGCGCCACAATATAGGTACACAGCATTCCATTTCGCTCGATAGTAGCTTTACCGATGCCAAGCTTCTTACTTTCTCTCCATACCACTTGCGTAAAATGTCCCGTCTTCATTACAAATCTTGCATTGTTGAAGTCATAGTTGTAGTTACAAATTTCGCCATACCTAGTAAATATATATAACTCATTGATTAATGTAGCAAATAACTTAAATCAGGGACAAAGATAGGCTTGTTTTATCTTTCATCTTAATTCTATATGCTTGCTGTAATCTTTTCAAATCCAATCCAACTATCCAATCAATGAAAGGAAAGAGGACAGGACCATGACTCTAACAGGACTTGAACCCGAATCCTTCTGCTTACCGCGCAGACGCAGCACCAATTGAGTCATCATAATATTCGTATCGTCAAAAGCAGCAACAAAATTAGACGATAGCGACCATTCCCATAGAAATGGTAACAAACATCATAGAGAAAGTATAAGACTGGGTATAATGTCAAGACGGTGTTATGTTGTTTGCTTTTATCATATTAATACGGTATTGATGCGGTCACTTCTAATGACATAACAGGCCTGCAATATATGATAAAACACGAACATAAATGATAAGTTATGGAGGCGATTTAAAAGACACAGCAAGGACTGATAGACACGACAACAATTTAGAAGACATGGCAAAGCATGACAAGATATGATAAGGCATGATAAGGTAAGTCAAGACATGACAACAATAAACAGACATTACAAGGTATGACAATGCATGGAAACAATTGACAAGACTTGACAAGGCATAAAAATGCCTGACAACAATTGAAATGATAAGGTTAGATAAGACAAGACAAGGTAAGGTAAGACAAGGCACGACAAAGCATATAACTTGCTTGCCTGAAGGTTTCCTCAGTTAAAACACCTTTTGTATGTCAAAGAGAAATACTGACCAGTTACGGGTTGCTTGCTGAGCTGTCATGACAACCTTTTTGTTGAGATCAGAGCATCCCATTGCCAAGTTTTCACCATCTCGAGTTGTCCTCGCGTGTGTTAATTTTCCACTCTGTGCAAGCTCTTTGGCATGTATCTGCGCTTCTTCAGACATGACAGGATCCACGATTAATGGTACAGCATTGTGAATTTTTCTAAACGTGTTGTGTGCAATAAGACCCAATCGCTCAAATTCGGATACCTTGGAAGTGGCTCCTTAACAAAGAAGAGTTTAAAAGTCACCATGATATTTATTTCTCTTGATCAAAGTCAATACTCTGAATACAATATGAAGGTCATTTACTTCATAAATAGCTACGTAAAATACAATATCGCCTTGAAAATTTACGACATTAGGCTACAAACACACTCTTTTTTGTTGTCCGACACTCGTCAAAGAATGAATCGTCAAAAATGAAAGAATAAACGCATAGAAACTGTTTTATACCAAACATGGATCAAAACTAGCCAATCATATACAAGAAAGAAAAAGAGAGAGGAAAAGTGAAGAAAAATCCCAAACATATGTTACTGGAAGCTTTTAAGTATGTTTTTAGCACAATATCGCAAATTTTCGAGGTGTTTTTCAAGTTGTGTGCCACAAAACGATTGTTTAAAATAAAACACAGCTCAAATACTGTCAACTGTCAACTCTTCGAGTTTCCAAGCATTGAATTTACTTATCTATCTCCAATTTTTCTTATATATCAATCAAATATCTTGTTTTCTAAATAAAACTTTACAGAAATGACATAGGAAATATAGTCTCTCCCTGATCATTTTAATGTCATCCCTGCAACATTTACGCAGCAATACATTTCTGTTCATATTATGTTTCAAATGACTGTGATCAATAAGTTAATTTATATCGACATTGATGTTTTAAAGTTTTTAGCTCACAGATACTTGAAAGTATCTATATTCGTTTATCTAAGATCCTGTAGTTTTCGATGGCAGTAATATCTTACAGTAAACGTTCAAATCATGTTAACAGAAAATCTAGTTGCTAATGCTCCCATGATTTTGTCGCTGTGACAAACATTACACGTTGAACAGTTATTTTGTGGTACAAACTTGAAAGTCGCTCTGTTAATTTGAACATTGCACTAAAAATACTAGAAAAGTTTTTGTCCCAGACTTGTTAAAGTATGTATCATCAGAAACGTAAGTGAAGAGTATATAGCAGCCTTATTATAAGAAACATGGATCGAAACTGGTCAATCACAAACACAGAAAAAAGCAACCTGAAAAAGGAAAAACAAAGCATCTTTGGAAGGGACCAAGTGAAAACAAACTCGTTCTGCCTAAAAAGTCCTGGTTTATAATACAATTAGATGGAAAGACGAGCTTGCTATGCCAATTATCCGAAAGTTATCGTCATTTTACATTTTGTAGCATTACCTTTCTGACGATGCTTACTTTGAGGAGAGTCAGACAAGAATTCTTTTATGCATGCTTAGCGCAATGTTGCAAATTTTCAAGGCGTTGTTGTACTTCTTACGTTATCAAATTGTAGGTATTCTGGTATAAAGATAAAGCATGCATTCTCAGCGCCAGTTATCTAACAAGTGTATTGCAGGAAAACATATGGAGCTTACATGCTAAGGTAAGCAAGTTGGGAAGCCAACGTAAGCGCAGATATTTAGGTGATGTTTCCTTCCCAGCTTTACTGTGAATAAAGTTCTCCAATTTGACACATGCGGATCGCTCTTAGAGAGTAGTTAAAAAAGAGCTAATATCAAGGTTGATAGGGGCCTGAGACCCTAATAATTACTTAATATTTGCTAATATGTAACTTCCTTTCAAACGGAATGTTAATTTTAGTACTTTTAACTGGAATAAATTGTCATAACAACGGATTTTCTGGTAAACGTTTTGAAAGATCTCTTTAACACATGATGAAAAAATCGGATCCTAAAGATGGTTTTCTTCCTTGTGAATGACGCTTGAGAAGCACGTTTGTGTGGTGTACAAAAGTCACGATGAAAAAATGAGGCAACTGGTAGTCTTTGAAATGGAATAAACAGTGTTACAACTAAGTGTGAACCAAGAAAAACCTTGAAGATGAAGTCAGCACTTTCTGACACAAAAGGTGTAATAGAGGAGATGACAACTTATGATCTGGGCGTTACGTATTGCATCGCTAATTAGGATGGGGGTGTTTTGGAATCTAAACATAGCTTATTAAACACTTTGATATTTGACTTTGACTTTCTAGAAAGAGGCAAACTTTTATCCGCAAGACGGGTTTTAAGTTACTGACCTGGGGTTTCCACCACATTGAGTCCTTTTGTAGGGCTTTTGAAACTTTGTGTGTGAAACGGCCCAACTCTTACAGACATGTTTAATTGACCAAAAGAGCCTGGACCCCACCCTATCCCATCGAATGTGCCAGATGTGCTCAAATCACCAACGGAGTGTCCACTAATCACTTTCTGACTATTCTTACCCTTTATTTCTTTCCCACCAAATTGCGATATACCATTAGAACCCACTTGCTGTACACGGCCATTTTTTGAACCTGGTCGTTGTCCACCAGAAGGCGAACCTCCAAGTCTACCACTGGCCATGTGTTGGTTACCGGAGCCCACTGCTGTTAAGGTACCTGATGAGCCACCACCTCGGAATATACTGGAACCACCTCCTCCACTTGCTGTAATTGTACTCCCTCCTGCATTAACTGCACCTTCATTTCCACTGGACATGCTCGTACCTTTGCTTGTCTTGCTTCCTTTACTTCCACTAGTTTTTGTACCTGTACCACCTGTACCTGACGAGGGCCTGTTAGATGGACGTTTTATCCCAGCATCGCTACCTCCCTTCATTGTATCAGAACTTCCACCTGAAATGCTATTACCGTCATTACCATTGCCACTCTCAGAGATACTGCCACTGCCAATACCTACACCATTGTTATTACCACCTTTCATTTCACCAACATTTTTAGAACCTATCTCACTGCCAATCTGAGAGCTACCACTATCAGTCTGGCCGTTATTTGACCCTATGCCACCCTCATTAACTTTGTTGTTGCCTGACTGTGCCCCGTTTCCCGGAGCTTCACCACCAGTCATTGAGTCTTCGTTTGTAGCTTGGCCTGTTTCCCCACCTTCTGAGGCACCACCACCGTTAGACTCGGGCACACCAACGCCAGCTTCTGGTAATCCTTCACCATTACCTTGAGCTTCAGATTCACCACCAACTTGAGGTTCATTACTACCACCGTTAGCTTGAGGTGCACCATCGCCGTTACCTTGAGGTACACCATCAACATTAGCATCAGGCGCACCACCGTCCGGTTTTGATTCACCACCACCACCATCGCCAGTTTCTTGCAACCCAACATCAGAATCTTGTAGCCCTTCACTAGATAAAGGTTGACCACCATTAGCGTTTGGTGCACCACCACCTGCTTCAGGTGCACCACCACCAGCATCAGATGCACCACCACCAGCATCAGATGCACCACCACCAGCATCAAGTGCACTACTACCAGCATCAGTTGCACCACCACCAGCATCAGGTGCACCGCCTCCAGCATCAGGTGCACCACCACCGACTTCAGGTACACCACCACTGGCATCAGGTGCACCCATACCAGCCCCAGGTTCATCACCACCAGCCTCAGATGCACCACCAACAGCCTCAGGTGCACTACCACCAGTATCAGGTGCACCACCACCAGCCTCAGGTGCACCGCCACTAGCATCAGGTGCACTACCACCAGCATCAGGTGCACCACCACCAGCATCAGGTGCACCACCACCAGCATCAGGTGCACCACCACCAGCATCAGGTGCACCAACACTAGGTGCGCCACCACCAGTATTAGACGTACCACCACCGACATCCAGTGTACCATCACCAGGACCAGGTGCACCACCATCAGCATTAGGTACATCACCGTCAACACCAGGAACACCACCACCAGCCTCAATTGCACCACCACCAGTACCAGGTGCACCACCACCAGCATCCGGTGGACTACCATCAGCATTAGGTGCACCACCACCAGCATCAGGTGCACCACCACCAGCATCAGGTGCACCACCACCAGCATCAGGTGCACCACCACCAGCATCAGGTGCACCAACACTAGGTGCGCCACCACCAGTATTAGACGTACCACCACCGACATCCAGTGTACCATCACCAGGACCAGGTGCACCACCATCAGCATTAGGTACATCACCGTCAACACCAGGAACACCACCACCAGCCTCAATTGCACCACCACCAGTACCAGGTGCACCACCACCAGCATCCGGTGGACTACCATCAGCATTAGGTGCACCACCACCAGCATCAGGTGCACCATCATCAACACCTGGAACGCCACCACCCGTCTCAGGTGCACCACCACCAGCATCAGGTGAACCACCGCCAGCATCAGGTGCATTACCACCGGCCTCAGGTGCACCACCAGTATCAGGTTGACCGCCACCAGCCTCAGATACACGACCACCAGCATTAGGTGCACCACCACCGGCTTCAGGCGCACCACCACCACCACCTATTTGTGTACCAGTATTGCCTAATGTACCCTCTGCTGGACCAGTGAGACCGCTGGCTGAATTTCCCACAGCGCCTTTGTTGGGTTTCCCAGCACCTTGGTTTGCAGTTGATTGCGTCAATGTATTACTTCCCCCGCTAGATCCTTGCTTACTGGCTTGCTTGCTTCCATTAGGTACCAACTTTTGCCCTTTGCCTTGATTCATTGTACCTTGATTGCCGGCTTTATTCCCTAAGCTATCGATGACTTCTTGTGCAATTTTGTCGACACGCTGACAGACTTGTCGAGTAAAAGATCCTTGCAGGATATTAGCTTTGTACTTACCAATAAAGTTTCCAGCAGGATGATATCTCGCAACAATAAATGTACATAAGAGTGATCCTCGATTAGACGTAGCACGACCGATACCTAATTCCGTTGAGGATTTCCAGACCAATTGGGTAAAACGTCCTGTCGAACCCGCACTATATCCAGTAAAGCTATATCCGGGATGACATACTTCGCTATACCTAGAACAAATGATGCAACGTATTCTTCACTTTAATTAACTAAGAAGAGAGATTGTTAAGTCGATTAATTGAAATAATCAAAATATGTTTATGTGAATTACTTGAGAAAGAAATCATTGAAACAAGTATAAGTGCTACCCAGAAATTAAGATGAGTACATTTATGCAAATGCATCAGTTACAGAAGTGAGACCGTATCAAGCGTTTCAGCGTTCCATCTCACGTCGAACTTCACGCCTACTCTGCTAAGTGCTAAAGAGCTCAACAAAGATGACGTGGAGCCTCTCCGTCGTCCTATCTTTTGCGTCTTCTAGTTTGTTGTCCCTCTACTGACGCCTCCCTAGAAGGTAGAGGTAGACGTAGGATAATAGCACGCTGTTTTACTACACACCAACTGATGGAGTACACGTTAGCTATAGTATGACTCTGGGCATCTAGAGATCTGACTTGGTGGTCAGATGGACGGCCGCTATAATCTTACATTTGTTTAAAAATTCCTTCCGTCTCTCTCTGGAAGATGTGAAAAAAGGACCAGGCAACATCACAGGTGATATGAATTGAGAAAGTGATAGGTGATTACACGAAAGGATCCAGGAATAGGTGAAGGGAGAAAAAAGTGTTGGTGTGTCCCTGGTTTCCCTGCAGCAGTCGTCTGTCGCAGCGTTCAAATTCAAATTTCTTAAAGGACTGTTTTTCATTCTTTATCCATTAGAGCTTTCTACATTATCAAATATCCTTTTACATGTTTATATTTTGTACGTGTAGAGGAAAATTAGTAAATGACAGTCTTCCGCTATGTTATGTGTAGCTGACACAAGATAAATCCCTGTCATCCTAGTAACTGCTTAATCACGAAGAGACTACTAAATAACTGTCCTAGGAATAGTGCAAATGAAGCTTTGCTTCTTACTCGAAACATTGAAATACACCAACGATATTGTGTTTACAGTAGTACAGGAGGCGATTACTAAACTTTTTGCGTATGGTTCATTGTAAGACTTGTGTTAAAGCTCTAAGGATAAGAAAAAATAAGCCATGGAATTATTCGAGTTACGATAAAAAGTATGTGTCTCCAAAGCATACTTCAACCGTACATGCAGAACAGCCTTACAATTATTCTCGTCAACAGGAGCAAATTAAATTAAATTAAAGCTCTGACAAATTAAACTACCAGAGAAATTCGCCCCAATTGGCAGCCGTAACCCACTCACGTTATCTTGCTTGGATACAGGAGTACCTTGAACACGCATATCATCTATTGCTAAGCATTGACACTGTTGTTATATGTATGACAAAAGCAGTGGAAATGACGATCATCTGTGTCCAAAGGGAAATGGAAACGAATCATGCCTGGAAAATCTTAGAAGGAAAACATAGTTATATTGGTCAGAGGGAAGCCAAAGAAATTACGTTTTTGACCATTATTCAATATAAAACTAGAATTGGCCGGGGTATGTATCAAGAAAAATGTACCACGAATGTGTGTCAAGGAAGAATAGGAGAAGAAAGGCGGTGAAGTGATTTCCTTTGTTGAAACAAATGATACACAGAAGGACCAACAGCCGACAATAATACGAATGGGGGTGGGTTGGTATTTCCTTTCGCTCAAAACCTAAATCTTCGAGAAATGGTTGGCACTGCTGCTAGCACTTGAGATTTAGCAGATAAATAAAAACAAATAAAGTTGAGAAAATTGAGAAATTACCATTCTTTAACTGCATCCTCTACTGCAAACATTTTACCAGATTCTGAGCATGCACTGAAAAGGTTTTCTCCGTACTTTGTACTTGAATGAATCATATTACCAATTGTTGCCATATTTTTTGCATATTGTTCAGCGTCTATTGACATCTGTTTGTTTCCTCTAAGAGGAGGTGAATTGTGTATTTTACGAAACCGGTTATGCAAAGCTAAGGCCACTTGTAATACATCACCCCCTGAGTAGAAAAAACCCATAAAGCAACTGTCAACTAATATTATTCAATAAATTAGTGAATAATAAGGCAGCTTAAAGCATTCGTGGTCTAAAGCCTTCCGGCCTATTCTAAGCGACGAAGATTTGCAGAAAAGTTAAAACTGTTAAACGTCTTCACTTGATACAATATGCTTGATGGAGCTAGGTGAAAACTCTGAAAATCTAGACCTTGCCGTCTTATTTTCCTAAAAAGGATGGCAGGGGGAGTGCAAAGTGAAAAACACACGAAGAATCAAACCTTGGGTTGTTGTTTCGGAAGTCTTGGCGAGTACCTCTGGGCCATTACGCTGTTACATGTCAACTACAGTTTGAAAATGCGCTTTCTTCAAAAACGATGATCCCTCTTTGTTGGATATCAGTTTTTTAGCCTCCAAGTTTAATGCTTGAAAAAGGTTCTTATTATATTAAAAACTCTTAGCACAAACATAATCAAAATAATGTAACAGTCTACTCTCTGCTTCATTTTACACTTCTACAGAACAAAAACTTTAAACCTATTGAAGAAAGTGGAAGCTCGATCAAAGATCCATTTGAGGAAGAGCACTTTGAATCCGACCAGACCCGTTACAGGTTTTGTACAGCAAACCGACTCCGAAACCGATCAGATCGTGTTGAATCCGATTCAAACACTCTTAGTTTTCAGGAAAAGGAATAAAAACACTTAAAAGCGAGAACACCAGAAAAGGGTTTACGAGGCGTACTTGATTTGATGGTGATCGCAGTCAGCAAGAATATATGCAGTATGATTAAACTTCTGTTTGAATGTATTATCGTTATCAAATTTTATGCCTTCCAAGAAAACATATTACTTTAATGTAAGATTTCAACACTGCTCATTGCCGGTTGCTAAATAATAATTTTGTCAGTGGCAAAGCTGGCTCAATAAAGTTGGTCTGCCTCTCGAGGGTGGGCAACGGAATAAAATGCTCCGAGAACTATACCCTGAATTAACTACATACTATCATTTTTTCTTCTTAATGAAAGTCAACTTTCTGACTAAACAATTCAGTTTGGTTCAAATTTAGAAACAAATACCGACTAGATGTAAGAGTCCTTACTACATTGTTAAACACTAATTGGCTATTTTGACTTAAACGATATCATTCTATGAAAATGTATAACCATGGAAATGCAGACATCATTTAAATAGAATTTCAGTACAACATGAGATTGTTTTGGACATGAAATATGTGCATCCTCATTAGCCACTAAAAATATAAATAATTCCATTGGGAAGCGATGTTGCCAGGCAAATGAGTCATCAATTTAAAATATTGAATTAAGCTCAAGCCCAAAAGTCATGGGTTTACCCATTGCTTCTGTTTTCTATTTTGAAGCAGAAGGAATCCCTCCAATCTCATGGCAACAAAACTGAGGGCAATCAAACTGCAATAAAATTACTGATATAATATTTCCTCAATATTTTGGATACCATGTCTACCACAAATAAAAAAATGAAAATATATGTTAGTTTAAAAGACGTACCCTTAATGCCAGATTGAAGACAAGCCTGCGATTATTTCTTATGACAACAAACTGAGTAGCCAAGCTTGACATCTGTTCATGAGATTCGTATACTCCAGTAACTTAGATCTGTCTTGCAGATCACAACAAATCAGAAAATGTTTTGTTTTATGATACTTGCTTTAACAATCTTTTTGTGGCACAAAACTTGAAAACCGCCTAGAAGCTATTTTCGTCTGATCTTGTACAAGGAAAAGGTTGAACAGCCCTCCGTCCCAGAAGAGATCTTTGTTGAGTTAATGAAATATGCCACTAGAGGTGTTGAATTCAGATTGAACAATACAATGTATCGACAAAAGGATGGTGTGATAATAGGTAGCCCCTTGGGTCTAACATTGGCAAATATATTTCACGAGGAACGTATTATAAAAGAAAACAACTAGTAGTTGTCTTTATTTTCGCTATGTTGATGATACCTTTGCCGTATTTAAAAGCGATATTGAAGGAAATTTTCAAGGTTTGTAACTGAAAGGTTATTTAAGATCTTTTATCACAAGATTTTTTCATAGCATATTTTATGAACTTTAGGAGCCCGGGTTTTGAGTTGAAGTACGATATGAGGGAAGACGAATCGGAGTTATTTGTATGAGGCACCATGTACGTCCTAGGGAAGTCAGGAAACACTTGAGCCATTTCGGCATTATTATCAACTTTCGTGCATTTTGTAATTTAGATATTCTTTGCATTTTATAGCATTTTTCAATATGGACAAACAATTTTACAAATGTAAGTAAACCATAACGTTGAACATAGCAAGGGATCCCAATAAGACACGTATTTTAAGGACGTATTTTGAATATATATTACCTCTATTGTTTCCTCCATTGTATCCACTACTGCCTTTGTTTTGTTTTGCACCGTTGGAATTTCCTCCAATAAAAGTACCAGCACCGTTCTTACTACCACCTTCTCCATGTCTATCAGATCCACCACCATTTGTACTTCCTCCACCTTTTCCCGTTTTAGGTTCCTTTTCTTTCCTCCCACTTCCAATTTCATTCCCACCACTGCCTCCCTTATTACGGCCATCTTGTTCACTGTCACCTCCTCTTCCCCTATTACCACCTTTGTCGTTTCCACCAATCCTACTTCCTTTATTGAAACCGCCATTCTTGTTTCTATCATCTCGTCCTTGCTCATTACCACTGCTTTTGCCCTTCCCATTATTACCATTACCATTCCCTATTCCATCATTTTCATTGCCACCCCTTTCTTTATCTTTTCTTTTACTTTTACCTTCCCCTTCACCTGTATCCCCTTCCTTTGTATTAGCTCCTTCTCTTCCACCACTTTCCTTTTCTTCAATACAACTTCCTCCTCCAATTTCTCCACCATTATCGTCTTTACCACCACCGTCTTTTTCATTACCGTGACCCTTTTCATCTCCATTATTGCGACCATTGTTGCCGTCTTTTTCCTCTTTAACACCGGCCCCTTTGCAGCTATCATTTTGTTTGTTATCACCACCTTTTCTACTTTCACCTTGATCGCCCTTTCCCTTTTCCATTTCTTCATTTTCACCCTTCTCTTTATCCTTTTCTTTACTTTTATCCCCTTTTTTACCCTCACCGTCTTCCTTGGCATTACCCTCATCATTCCCTTCTTTTCCACCACAATGTTCCCCTCCACTTCCACTACCACCTTTTGCTTTGCCACCTTCGTCTTCTTCTTTTTTATTACCACCACCCTTGTTACTGTCTTTTCCCTGTTTACCAGCACCCTCTTTGCAGCTACCATTATGTTTTCCATTGCCACCTTTCTCTTTTCCACCACGGTCGCCCTTGCCGTTTTCCATTTCTTCATTTCCACCCTTCTCTATATCCTTTTCTTTACTTTTATCCCCGTTTTTGCTCTTATCCCCTTCCTTAGCATGACCTCTTTCTTTATCATTCCCTTCTTTTCCATCACAATTTTCCTCTCCTCTTCCACCACCATCATTGCCACCTTCTTCTTCTTCTTTTTCGTTACCACGACCATTTTCATCTCCCCCATCGTTACCATTGATATCGCCTTTTCCTTTTTTGCTACCACTCCCTTTGCAACCACCATTTTGCTTTCCATTACCACCTTTTCCATTACCACCTTTTTCATCACCACCTTTTCCATCACCACCTCGGTCGGCATTGCCCTTGTCCATTTCTTCATTGTTACCTTGTTCACTGTCTTTACTTTTACCATTGTCATCTCTTTCACCTCCACCTTTTCCCTTCTTATTACCTTCCTTACCTCCCTTACCGTTATCTCCCACTTTACCCTTACTATCTTCCTCATCACCACCTCCTCCTTTTGCATTATTAGTATTTTCACCAGTTTTGCTGCCGTCATCACCTTTATCGGTAGCAACGTCGTAGGCATCTCCCTTACCCATTTCCTCTTTGTTTTCCTCCCCCTTATTAGATTCTTCAGTGCCGCCTCCAGGTTGTTTATTTTCTGAAGTCTGACCTTCCCCAGCATTGGTATTATCTGTACTACCTTCTTTATTATTACCCATTTCTTTGCCATTATTATCACCCTCATGATTTTCATCTTCTTTTTCTTCCTCGGGTTTTGTTTCCTGGTTACCACTATCGGTAGTTGCAAAATTTACATTGCTAGTGGGTGTCTCCATCCCCATTAAGCTAGAGTGATACATTACACATTTTCCTTTCTCAAATTTGCCTTTATCCACATTCATCAAGTAGCGTTCTTCAAAGTTTCCTTCTGGTCTGTAAAGTGCAACAGCCACAGTACAAGCAAGATTGTTTTCTCCTCTAAAGCTTGCTCTAGCCATTCCGAACTCCGCGCTTGATTTCCAAATGACTTGAGTAAAATGGAAATACTGGCTGCCTTTAGGTGACGACGAAAAGTCGTAGTCACCGGAGCATACCTCAGAATACCTCGAGAAGAAAAACAGAGTAAATAAATGTCTTTGCAAGAATACAAAATGTCAACTAACAGTGGTCGAGAAATTCTATCCAAATTTTCTTTATGCAAACAACTTTAATGTTTCTAAGGGAATATAAATTTCAAGCTGGGTATGCCAAATTATCGCAGCCAACTTATCTCACACGCTCAATAGGACAGTTGTAACTTCACAGGCCTGTCGGTGACAAAAGATACAACATTTTCGGAATACAAGGAGTGCAGCGGTATTTGCAACAATAACATGCCACACAAGAGCACGCAACGCCACTCACTCAGTGTGTGAGTGGTAGGACTTCCACAGAGAGGAATTAGTGATTTTAACCTCTCTATCTATAAAAAGTAGGCAAGCATTGACTTAGGCTGCCACCTACCAAGCAAATAGCTCAATGCTGGCATAATCTCATTAACAATGAAGATTTCCCTTTTATTGAGCAAATGTTACCATTTAAGTTCTCTGTGTTTTCGTGGTAGCTTTGAACGTCTCTACAAATTAATGTACTTTGATACAAATTCTCTGAAAACAAGGCGAAGAGTAAAGAAGAGGGTGAGTGGTTAACATGACAGCTAACATCCGATCTGATATGACATATCGAGTGCAAGAAAACCAGACCAATGCAGCAAGTCGGGAGCTCAAAATAGTGTAATTCCTTTCGAGGCAGTACCAACATCTTCATTTTCAAGGACTATCATCTCTCCTCTTAACTAATGTATTCCTTGTTAAAGTTATCACTTTGAAAACATGAGGGAAACTTCCTTAATGTTTAATCATGGAGCATTCGGCTTGCTCACATTCTATTCATTCAAAAATCCAATTACGATATCAAGGACAGCAAAAAGAGTTTGCACTCGTGAGATCAGTTGATAAGGTATAATGGATATGGTTATCATGAGCGTTTTAGATAAACCAAACAGGTAAGTCACCAGAATGCATAATAGATAAAGTGCATTTAAAGACGTCTTCGTGTTTGAATACAACTAAAACGAAGTAGACGGAGCCGGAGAGAATTAATCGTAAAGCCATATCAAAGCAATGAAAAGTAGCTGGAATGAGCATGAAACAAAATTTTAATTATCGAGTGAGTTCTTCTGCCAGCAAACTCATGACACCGTTCAGTGACAAGAACAGCGTAAAATGACCAGTCTATTAATTCTAGCCCAAAGTGAACTTCCAAAAGATATTATAGTATGTTATATGCTTGCGCGTTGCTTGATTTTTACGTTCATGATTTTTCTTCGACTGAAATGGACAAGATAGGGGAAGATAGATCTAAATTTAGAAAGGCAGAAATATTTATCACCTCACAACGAAACATGTTTGGTATTTAGGGTTTGCGGGTAAAGCAACAATAACGAATGAATTCCATTGTCTACAACAATAAAACAACTTCCTCTTTCAATATTTACCGCAGCATTTAAATTATTCATTATCTAAAGGTATATAAAGAGTTTAAAGGTAATTCGGGTCAATAAACTTTTTATTAAATAACCCCTCACGCTATGATAAGGATGACAACTATGGTCAATAGTATAATAGTAAGATTCACAGTGACAACAGAGATACAACTTTTGTGCAACTCTCTAATAGTATTGCAAAGATAAACAAATCAACAACAAAAATTTCAAGTAAGTGAGATACTTGATTTAAATTGTCATGTTAGATACGTCTGTCACAAAGTGCAGCTAATAGTTACATTGTAAAATTTTACGGCTCTCCTGCTCAGGAATATGTAAGTGACTAAGCTACAAACATACCATTTCCACGTTGCCTGCTCTGCCGACAACTCCTGCCCACTATCGTCACATTGCATGAAAACATTCTGGCCCTTCACTTTGGTATCAAATGTCGGTTTCCCAGTATCTGCAGCTGTCTTCGCCACCACAGCAGCGTCTTTGATTACTTGAGCACTTAATCTTAGCGCAGGAGAATTATGAATTGCTCGTAATTTATTATGAGCCTCAAGCCCCGCATTGGCAAATTGATCTTGATTCACTATTTAAAAAGAGTACAGCAAAATATACTTCATACCAGAACCAAAAACAACAATACCACCAACAACAATAGAAATAATGGTAATAATGTAAATGAAGTTTATTTCTTTTTCTAATTCTAAAGCGTCATTACCATGTATTTGCATACAAACTATATTTCTTACATGCTTACGTTATAAATCCAAACGGTTTTCTCAGGGCAAATGCTGGGACGATGGAATTAACAATGGAAGTACATAACAACAACGGAAATCATAACAACAACGGAAATCATAACGACAACGCCAATAATAAAAAGTTATGATAATGCTGGATACAAAACGTGATTAAAAATGTTCAGCTATGTTGGATCACTTTAGTCCTTATGCCTGATTAATTATATAGCATGATGATCTGAAACCTGCCTTTGAACACTTATCAATCAGTCAATTGTGAATTAAGGCCTTTGATATGTATGATGATTCGAAAATTCTTTGAAATGTAGATACTTCAAAGTTAAAAATTTTAATGACATTCTCGATTAATCAAATCTTTTACGTATTTAAATCTCATTACATCCTTTGTTTGTATTCATGAGATTTAAGTACATTTATCTGAAAACATATATTCATTTCAATAATGTAATAATTGTGTAAGAACGGATACTCTTGACAATAATGCAATGAAGAGGTCAAAGTGATCTTTAGAAGAAAAGTAATAATCCAGGATATCTGAATAATGCTATGTCTCCAAAGGTATCAACACTGAAGCACAGCAGCTATGCAGTTGAATAAATTTGTATAATTGAGATTGTCTTTCCTTTGCAAATGCAACTTAGATTACATGACAAACAATTCCAACAAGAGCAGGTGCTTTGCTACAAAAGTTGCAGCTGCTAGTTGGCAATCGGTTACATATAATCTGTCATTGTAAGACGATTTCGGCGTGTGACTTATCAATCAAAACTTTTATAATAATATTTTGCTTGTGCAGCTATGAGAATGAAGGTCAGATGTCTTAATCCTTGTGACAATGATCTTTTAATCTTTTTAATTTTACATTCAGATATGTTTTAGACAGTCAATGCTGACTTTCATTTCTGAAGTCTGAAGTCTTAAAAATACAATGTACTGCCTTATCTTTTGAGTTACAAAGGAGATTTTGGCAGTGGGGTGACAGGAAATGTATAGGTCGAAAATGAATTTAAAGACCAAAGTACGTTTTGTAACTTTAGGTGTGAGATACTGGACTGTGAACAATTTAATCCATCTATTAAAACAGAATCCAAGAGACAATTTAGATTTAAAAATTAATTAAATGTAAGGGATAACTATGAGATGGCACAAGATACAACAATGGAAAAGGAGAACATTGAAAATGAACTAGAGTGGACAAATGAAATAGAGACAAATTTATTGAAAATGGAAGACGAAAGAAAGAGGATTCATGAAAAGGATGAAAGAAAATTGGGACAATATCAATCAAGATATGCCAATGAGTACGATTCGGGAAATGTTAAACTTTACTTAATTTTGTAGAAATCGGAGACAAACAACGATGCTGTAATAGAGGATAATGAAACTAGAGAAATGCAAAAGAATTGAATAAATTTTGGAATCAATATATATGTGAAAGAGAGACGTTGTCTAATTTAAAGAAAAGAGGAACACAACCAGTAATAAGCGGACCTAATAACATCCTAGAGAAACACTTGAACAACAACCTGTACAACAGATCTGTACAGGATTAGACGCGGTTTATGTCATGACATTGACAATAAAAGAAAGAAAAGGGTTAAATTCAAGTAAAAAGTAAAATAAGGAAAATATCCCGATAAAAGAAAGGCCAAAAGAAAAATAAGTAGGAAAGAAAAGTATTGAAAACCTAGGAGTAACTATAGAGTTAATGAAATGATAGTCAAAACCAGCAAAAATACAGGAGGGTGTTACAGTGAAAGGAATGTATGCAATCTAATAATCGGAGAAGAAAAGTTCAGAGAATGAAAAACAGATTGGAGTAGACTAAAATAGATCTCAACAGAATGAAACCCTTGGAATTCCTATATTTGTTCATTGCTACTTTTTAAATATTTTTCCAACAAACAAAATTGCATCAAACGTCTTTCTAAACGACTACAGCAAAAAGCCCACAAATTTAGCAAGGAAAAGATTTAAGTAAATATTAGATGCCGAAAAATGAAATAAAGCATGCTCCGGATAAGTAAAGTGTATAGATATAAACAAGTTTTGAGCAAATTTTTTGTTTCTTAGATGCCTTCGTATTTGTTACCAAATTGCCCATGTAATGTTTGGAACTATGCTGTATTGAGGTGCTTTTGTAGTTCAGCCTAAGAATTCACTAATTTGTTATATAAACGTTTTCGGTTAAGTACGGATTATGGCCAAAATACAAAACAATTTGTGTCAATTCAGGATCTTCTTTCTTAAAAAAAAATACGTTGGTCTTACCTGATCCCCCGCGACCTTGTTTTGCCTGTTCCCTGACCGCCTTCCCACCATTCCCGTTATTCCCGAGTTTCATATTTCCACCACCCTCTGAAGTACTTTTAGATCCTCCTGCCCCATTGTTTTCCTTACCCCCTTCCTTATTAGGACCTCTTTCTTCTTTACCACCTTCTTCCGTTTCTGCATTCTTACTTTCCTGAGATTCATCTGTTTCATTTCCTACACCTCCAGGTTTTCCTCCGCTACCTTTATGAGCACCTTTGCCTCCCATCTCTCCTTTACCATTATCAGCATCCTTTGTTCCTTTACCTCTCTGCTTATTTCTTCCTTTCCCACCCGCTGTACTGTCCCCGTTTTTTGATTCTTCATCAGCTTGGTCTTGTTTGTTTTTTAAACCCTGGCCTCCTCTATTCTTTCCACCTTTATTTGCTCTTCCTCCTTTATTGCTAGATCCTCCGTCACCGATTTCCATTTCACCACCTGCCTGGTTTCCTTTGCCTGGCTTGTTTTTCCCCTGCTGATCTTCTTTACCTGGCTTGTCCACTTCTCCAGGCTGGCCTCCGCCCGTATGCTTTCCTCCGCCTTCTCCATACGGCTTCCTTCCTCCTCCTGGATGATTACCTCTATCAGATTGCTTTCCTCCACCAGGTTGACTTCCTCCACCTGTTTGTTTTCCTCGGCCAGGCCCTTTTCCTCCACCTGGCTGTTTTCCTCCGCCTGCTTGATTTCTTCCTCCGGAAGGCCGGTTACCCTCATCTGGCTGGTTTTCTTCACCTGGTTTATAACTATCACTAGGTTTGTTTCCTTTATTGGGTTCGTTGCCGCCCTGCTTGTCTTCTCCACTAGGCTGGTTTCGTCCACCAGACATGTTTCCTTTACCAGCTTGGTCTCCTCCACCAGGTTTACTGCCTCCACCAGGCTTGTTACCATTGCCAGCTTGGTTTCCTCCACTGGGTTTGTTGCCTCCACCAGGCTTGTTACCTTTGCCAGCTTGGTTTCCTCCACTAGGTTTGTTGCCTCCACCAGGCTTGTTGCCTCCACTCGGCTGGTTTCCTCCAGCAGGCTGTTTTTCTCCAGCAGGCTGTTTTTCTCCAGCTGGCTGGTTTCCTCCACTTGGCTGGTTTTCTCCACTGGGCTGGTTTTCTCCAGCAGGCTGTTTTTCTCCAGCAGGCTGGTTTCCTCCACTTGGCTGGTTTTCTCCACCGGATCCGTTGCCTCCACCAGGCTTGTTTCCTCCACCAGGCTGGTTCCCTTCACCAGGCTGGTTCCCTCCACCAGGCTGATTCCCTTCTCCAGGCTGGCTTTCACCACCAGCCCTGTTGTTTCCACCAGGCTTGTTGCCTGCAGTCTGTTGGTTTCCACCACCAGCCTGGTTCCCTCCATCAGGCTGCTTTCCTCCACCAGCTTGACTCCCACTACTAGGTGTAGTGCTTCCACTTGGCTGACTTTCTCCACCAACTTGATTTTCTCCACCAGGCTTGGTGCTTTCATCTGGCTGGTTTCCTCCAGCAGGCTGGTTTCCTCCAGCAGGCTGGTTTCCTCCAGCAGGCTGGTTTCCTCCAGCAGGCTGGCTTCCTCCGCCAGGCTGGCTTCCTCCACCAGGCTG
>JANTCA010043525.1:0-19140 GCA_024741275.1 Chironex yamaguchii
GTACTGGTTTTCTTGTTTTAATGTAGACAGACTCCAGTACACTTAGATGAAAGGACGATCTAGCTGTGCCAATTATCTGAGCAAATTCTCGTCCTTATACATTTTGGCGCATTCTGAATTTTCTAGTAAATGTTGCCCTATGGCAGAATCGCATATTTTGGCAGTCATTTTCAAGGTGATTTTCAAGATTTGTACCACAAAAAGATTGTTCAAGTCTTAAAGTTTCATAGAAAACGTCTTAAGTTAATTGTAAAGTGACTTTCGACGTAGTGTCTTCGCTTCCGTTAACGAGCGGGAAAGGTTTGAACCCCGTATTTTTTTTAAGAAATGGTCTGAGATGTTCCCCCAAATTAAAGACAGTGAAATTGGTCTTAGTTGTTTTAAGGGCTAAGTCACAAAGGATTTCTTGACAGCTACCCCCCAATCCCACTTGCTATATACGCTACTGCACACGACCATAATCGAATTATTCTGTCGCAGTAGGCATGTTTTTAAGTCCAAACGATACATTTAGGACCTAGATCATACGTCGCTTTTTACATGTGATGAAATATAGTTAGCTTATTAACAGCTTTTAGAATGCGACGTTTGATTTGAATTACCTGCATGTGATGAACTGTAGTCGAATAAAGTTCTTTTATTCGACATACCCTATCACATTATACGACTTTGATGGAACATCAAATCAAACAAACTTCAAGTATGATGCATAAATTAAATTCATCATTAGAATAATTAATTTAATTTATTATAAAAGTTCAATTTTATTCGACACAATAAAGGCGACATTTGACATGACGCCTACGTCAAGTCGAATGTAATGTAATTGTATTCAACACATGTAAAATACGACGTATGATCTAGGCCTAAGTGCCATGAATTTAGTTCTAATAATACGTTTGGCCCTATCTTGTATCATATGCCTCCTACTTTAGGGCGACCAAGCATTTTTGACAAACATGTTGAAAGATATTTCGTGTCATACAGCGACAACGGAAAAACATGGAACCGATATGTGACGCCGGAAAATACATGGGCAGTTAAGGTAATCAAGATTTTAAGATGCAGCTCGCTTAATCAGATGAAATTTTCACTGTTTTCATACTTTTGGGGTCAAATGGCGTTGGGTAAGCCTGGAGGCTAAACGGTCAGTGTTTTTACTCAGCAAATGTTCGCAAGGAAAAGGTGTGAGAAGTTGGTTTACCACGCATTGCATTGCATTACATTGTCTTGTCTTGTCTTGTATTGTATTGTATTGTATTGTATTGTATTGTATTGTATTGCATTGCATTGCATTGCATTGTATTGCATTGTATTGTATTGTATTGCATTGCATTGCATTGCATTGCATTGCATTGCCTTGCATTGCCTTGCTTTGTCTTGCATTGCCTTGCATTGCCTTGCATTGAATTGCATTGCATTGTCTTGTCTTATCTTGTATCGTATTCTATTGTATTGTTGTGTAACATAGTGCAGTCTAGATTATTTTAGTGTAGTGTATTAAAATGTATTGTAGTCTAGTCTAATCTAACATATTGTTGCATGTGCAGTTTAGCTTGGTAAAGAGTAGTTTTGTACAATGTCATGCAAAGATTGCATCCTTGTGCATATCTGTGTATATATGTTGCAACTTTGCATTGTTGATCCTAAAATAGTATTATCTCGCACAGGATTTTGTATTATCCAATGTTTCGTGCATACGAAGTTATACAGTGTGGTGTAATGCAAAGTGCTTTCATTAGATTCCGGGCGCATTAACAAATTCTTCTTGTATATTAACCAGGAATTCACGGGAAATATTGATCAGTTCAGTGTCACAAGTCATATCTTTGATCCTCCAATAATCGCGAAGTATTTCCGAATTCATCCAGTTCAATGGAAAGCAATGATTTGTCTCCGAGCCGAACTCTTTGTCTGCGAAAAGTAAGACGTTTTCAAATATCATTTTTGTTACAAGCATTTAAAAATTAAAAGAAAAATTTATTTAAGGAGACTAATTAAATGTGAACATTTTTCACACTTGTACTGGAAGCCTTGACTATCAAAAAGTGCCTTCAATGAGCACTATTTGTCAGGGGATAAAGTTTCAGTGCTTATCAATCAATGAAACTCAAATGCAAGTGCATTATCGACTAGGTTTCATACTCGAATCCAGAGCATTTGGTTTGTTCCCTGGTTTCAAGTAATTGCGGGATTTGGTTCCGTGAAGTCGTTTTAAGGGGAGATCAATCCCTGTACGCGCTAAGATAGATGGAATAAATGAAGGTCCCTCAAGTAAACATTTTAATTTGGTTCAACGTAAATTTCTTTTGGATCTCGATAGTTTTTTATTACTTGCAATGTTGCAAATCATAACTTTTTTATCTCGGGTTAAGGTAACCCCAGTGTATATGGAATTCGTCCTACAGAACCCGAGGTACTTTTATTATGACTTGATCGAATATCTTTTTAAACAGCACGACTTAAGGTATTATTCATGCAGTGGGTGACCCCTAAAGCCATGTTGAAGCGTACACATTGATCTTGCTGTGTTTGAACTATCAGACAAAACTACCCTGAACCTATGGTTGTGGCTGACAGGGGCCATTTGAGAAGTTAATCGACACACATACCCATGAGTCAATATTCAAGCGCCCTTACCCCGTTTGTTGTGAAGTCATAGTGGGGTTGTTTTTGTTAATTACATCTGCCAAGGAGCTATTGCTTTCGGCGGTGTTTGTTTGTTTGTCTGTCGGTCTGTTAGCAGAATTACGCCAAAACTACTGGACGGATCCTCATGAAAAAAATACCAGATGATCAGTCTTGATCCAAGTGACATCCCATTACGTTTTGGTGAATGCCCGAATGAAATTCTGGATTTTGGATCACATTTTCGGTAATGAAACCTTCATAGTCCTAGTGAGAGATAATCCTACAATAGACAAGAAGACGAAGAGATCCTCTTGTACTCTTATTACTTAGGGATTATTTAGCAAAATACCACCCAAAATAGCATTTTTGCACCTTTGAAGGTGAGAAGTTGTGAAATGAAATCAAACTCAAGGCTCGTTACACAAAATCATCGCGGGGTAAACCCTTTTTAATAATACCCGCATGGCAAAGGTTTGCGCTCTCGGAGTGCTTCTAGTTTTAAGATGTAATTACTAGTATAATTTTACATTTTTGAAGTGGATCCTCCATCTTTTGATGGTAACAGTATGGCGTATGTCATTTTCCTTGTAGGGATGATGGGTCTGGATCTGGCAAGGGATCTGGGTCTGGTGCCTCTGATGAATCTAACACAGAAGATTTTTTCCGTTTGTAAAGTAATCATTGTACAATGATGTTTTACGAATACAGAAGAATACAAGTTTTAATCATTGAAATCAATGTCTTCTTTGCTCTTTTACACTTGCGTTTTCATGTCGTGTAAAATGTGTGGTTAGTTATTGTTATATTGTGTTTTTTTGAAGAACTAAAGGAGCAATGTTTCCATTACTCCCGAGGGCCTGCCCCCTCAATCAGACTTCTTAAGTTTCCCTTGGACACAACTCCCATTTATTATTTGGCTTAAACCTCACTTTTGTAGTTTGCTTTGAGTCCAATCCGGCTGCGATCTCTAAAGTTTAGATTTATTTTTTCAGTCTGTCTAACCATTGACTCACTTGGCTTTCCTCTTTGTGTCACTTAGCTTTTGGCGTTAACGTAATATAATCTAGGGTACGAATTAGCTCGCCAAAGACATCGATACCTTACACCACAATGATCTGGAAAATACATCAATTGCACTGATCAGAGTACTATTCAAGGTTTGGTCACTCTGGTGCCCTGCATTTTGGCTACTATGCTTGAAACTTTACTGCTAAAGTCGAGATCTTTTTGGTTGACTGAAGACACAGATTTGTGTTTTCTTACAGAATTTTATGGTGCAACTTTGTTTATGCTTTCTGTCTTTCTTGGATGCGACTGTAAAGTAAAAGAAACATCGAAAACTGGTATGGTAAATATTCTGAACAAAGAGCTATATAAATTAGATTCCATAAATAGAGTCTTCTTGCGATGAGATTAAATTGTAAAATTTCCTAGTTAGTGTTAATTTGATGGATGAAATTTCCTCAAGATCTCTCATATGCTGTGCTGGGTACTTGGAGGAGTCTTCTTATATTAAAAATTAGGTTGTACCTTCTAGAAATTTCCTTTCTATGTCAGTCACCGTAATTAGGAATTGCTAGTGCCTCTAAAGATGCCCATGTTTTTACATCTCTCACAAACTTACTTAAATTATTTACATGCAAAGTAATGTGGCATTTGTAAGAATGAGTTTTTCGTAAGAAATTGGTATCACAGTCTGGTTCATCCACAATTAACTATGGGATTTCATATTTTAGAAGTTTCAGAGAAAGAGCAAGAATGGTAATTACGAGGGGTTTATCATAAAGTTATGAAAAGAAAGACGTAGGATTCGATATTTTATTGTTGTATCCTTGGACAATGAGAGGAGAACAAACAAAGCAGAAAGAGAGGACTACGACAAAAGGGTGATGAGGTCAAACGTAAGTAATAGCGTTACTCGTAATCTGAACTCATCTTAAAGTATTGACATTTTGGGGATTAAGAGAATGATCACCTTTAAGAAGTATCTTAATCAAAAAATGCTGCCCCGGTATTGAACAGTATGTATTCGAAAATTGAATTCATCGTAAAGGTCAAGAATTAAACCATGGAAATAAGTCTCATGATGCTATGCACCTTTAGTCTCGTTGGAAATATGGCGCAATATAGGTGCTTTTATGATTATGCATTGCAATAATAAGACGTTTAGCACCTCGTTACTGGTCTTAACATGGCCAGGCTGGTTCTTCCCTATGTTTAAAATTGTGCCAGGACAAGTGGTCACAAATGACCATCAGCATAAGATGCTTTCGACAGAGTTTAATGTCTGTCACGTTTTTATTTTTGTAACATGAGTTCTTGATGTTCATCAAAAAGTTAAAAAAACACACACCAAGAAAATCAATGCGCACAATATATAAAAATTTGCTTGCAGTTGAATTTCTAATAGCAGACAAATATTTACTTGAGTATGCTCAGAACCTAAAAAGTACAAGGGAAAATATATAGAGATAAATATTATTAAAGAACCATCTTGGTTGCAAATTACCTGATTTAATAAATTTCCTCTTTTCTTTCGGATACTAGGGTGTATGCCTGTTTTTCAACCAGATATTAAAAACTCGTGTTTTAATGATTTTCAGTAAGAGATCTTTGTAATCACAAATGTTCAGCCAACAAAGTGATGAACGAGGTATCCTTTACTTACGTATCACTATAACATACTTGCAGATGAACCAAATGTGTATGCTTACAAAAAAAGCTACTAAATGACTAGACTGAAATATTTAGCTAATAATTCCTAAAAACAAGAAGAAAGGATCTTAGCTTTTGTCCTGATGGGTAACAATGATCCTGGATGTTCCGCCATCTTCGTAGCCTCTATTTGAAAACCTTAGCTCGTGATTATTTCATGATTGTTACATGAAATGATGACATTTACCGGGAAAGTGGTGCATTCTTTTTAAGTGGCCCGTTGGTTTAAATGGACCAAATTTAGAATGTGCTCATTAATGTAGCATGTTAAGAGGCCTTTGTGTCTATTCTACACAGTTCCTTACGTGGAGAAGATCACCTACATTGCTAGAAAGTGCACGGTTTACTGCGATCTTGTCAAGGAACATTTTTAAAAGTCACGTGTACGTGTTTAGAGAAGTGGATTCATTCAGTATGGAAGACAGTGAACAAACAGAAACTAAGAAATTAAGCAAAAAGTGAGTCAGTTGTTCTTATTAAGTGTTATTTTTAATGTTTATTTGCAGTGGGAATTTATGCTGTACTCTCACCGTAACGTTGTCATCATCATCGTCTATCTTTGAGACACTAAAGTCAAGTAGACGGTAGCTTCGCCGAAACAGTTAATAATATTTATACTATCTGTTATTTGCATTGTTAGTATTTCAAATCAGAACAGACAGAATACAGTTACTGTAGCTGGTACAACCTAGAATTCAATAATATATAATATGTGACAATGTGTGTCATATCCGGGCGCCCCCTCAAAATACTATCATTAGCTTCCGGCACCTAGCCCTGTACAACCCTCTAAATGGGTTTTGGTTTGCAAATACTTAATTCAGTTGTTTACATAAAAGAGCAAGTTATATAACAAATGGTCAATGTGATAGTCTGTGTTGCTTGACTAGTCAAACCATTCAATTGCTGCCATTGGATCAAGTAAAACTTCCTTGCAAAAAATTAACTGTTAAGTTTTATATATAAGTGCTTTACTTAAAATGTTACCAAGATGGATTCATCTGCATGAAGATATGAATCACAAAGTTATATTTCAGTAAAGCACTTATATGTAAATCTTAACAGATAATTTTTTGCATTTGGCCAGAGCATTAGAAGTAGATCTTAAGTATAGGAAAGTGTTTAATTGAGGATGATTTGAATTTATTGCCCACTTAAAAACGATTATGGCATTTTAAAAATCAAGGAAGTATCATCTCCAAAGAATGATAGGAGAAAAATGTACCGTACTGTTGGGAAAAGATAATGTAGCTGCCCCTTTTTAAGAATTTAGATTTAGGAAGCTTTCCTTGCTTCCAATTTTAAGCAATTTGATTTCAATAGTAGCTAGACAACTACTACGTAAGCCAGGTGTTCATATCACTAAGACTACAGGACCAAAACTCATGAAATAATAAAATATAAAGTAATGAAAAAATTAAAAAATAGCCTCATAAAGCAAGAACAGTATGACTTGTATGGACAATAACCCCTAGACTTCAGCCCATGCAACTAGTGATGTGTGTCCTTTGTGGTCAGGCAGTCATACAGCCTGTAAAAATATATATCACATGAACTAAGAGGCAAGCAATCTTACATTTAAGAGGAAGAAGTATTAGGGCTATGTCTCAGAACCTCTCTCACAATATTCCTGTCTGGTATCTTTTGTCACCTTATCTCACGCAATATTGTCACAAAATCTATGATAGCAGCAAATCTTCAATAATCAAGCATCAGGTCTTGAAAATAAAATGTGGATGTTATATGTTAATCTTGCTCATTGAAAGGATTTTGCATTTGACTTCAACTGAATCACTGATGAGAGAAAGTTCTTGTGACATGTTCTGTGATGTCAAGGTCAGTTTTGGGGATCACTGGGACATAAGATGAAAGTAGGAAATGTTACCACAGCGGACAAATGTTGATTTTAGCAGGTGGAGTGTTTGTTGTAATTGCTGACATTAAGACAAGCAAGGTAAGCACAAGAAAAAAGGCAAGAAGTAAAAAATGGAAGACTACAGACTGCAAAGGTTAACAGATTATTTTACTTATATAGGATGGTGCAGATCATATCTCTAGCAACTGTAACAGTTTACATTTATGTAATATATTGGACTGCATGATAGGTGATAAATGTGATAACAGTCTGACATATTCAGGATTGACGTTGATGACTTTTGATATCATTTGTTTCTGCTTGTAAGTATTGGAATGTTGCCATGAAACAAGCTTTATGGTAATTGATACACATCGACAATATGGAGGAATTAAATGTCCTTTGCTTTTGAAGTGTAGTTGGTAGATCAGGTGGAACACATAATGTAGTAATTAATATGTCAAAAGGACTAATAATTTTCAGAGATATAGTTTTAGTTTCATAAGTTCGATTTGTGCCTCTTTTTTTGAAAAATTACCAGCCTTTTAATGATATTTAACACAGTGTATTTGTTTACTCACAATTGATGTAATTCCTCTTTTTTTATAAAGTGCATTAAAAAGAATTCTAAAGGAACAGAAAAAGGATAAAGAAAAGGAAGAAAAGCTAGCCAGTAGACAGGTATAAGATTTTTTTGTTTTGATCATAAAATTTGTAGGTAGTCTTGTGTAACATGACAGCAATAATTGATACAGTGAACTTATTGTACTATGTTTTAATCACTGCCATTGATTCGACAAATATATCATTCTTTGTTGGATGACAATTTAAAACACAGGATGAGTAGCAACTCAAGGGAAAAGGTGATAGACATTAATCATGTGACTTAACATGACTTATTAGCCATTTTATTCCTTGAAAGGACTGGAGGTCACCTTTGTTGATTTCCTTAACCAAGTCTTTGATGGCATGGGACTTGCCCATGATCGTGTTGCCAACCCTGTGGACTGGCTTTAAAAACTCCTAATCGTTTAGGATGGCTGCTTTCCAGTTCTCTGGGGGTATTTCTATGCCATTTTGACAATGGTGTGCTTCTCCAGCACTCTTTGCTTTGTGTTGACTTTTTATCATTTGGTTTCAATCATCAGACTTGTTAGGGCTCAACCACCCCCCTTCACTAGCAGATGACACTAGGCAATGGATTGGTATCTATATTACGGTTGCAATGTCATTGATAAGCCTGGTGGAAAATGTATTCTACTACTACTTATTACAGTCAGGTTAATAATCTTCAAAGAAAGAGACATGACTTTGACCATTAAACTATTATTCTGACATTTTGTCAAAAAGTATCGACATCTTCAGATAAATTACTAGACAAAAAATCATTACAGAAGTATATGTAGTATTTTAGTATGATGCATCCCAAAAAGATAGAAACGAAGCAAAAAGATGTCAAAAACATTAACTAGTAATCTGTTTAATAAGGCAGTAAATGTTGAATCTGCCAAGTGGGGGATTTCATGAACAATGAAGGTGTAGTGTTTTGGTTGTTGTTAAATATAGGTTTGTGCTTAGTTATTAACAAGATTTCATGAATGAGCAAGCGGCTGATGAATGGAAAAGAGGATAAAACATTGAAATTATCAAAGGAACCATGGTGTCCTGATAAGTGTAAATGCCCCATGATATTAGCGAAAGAAGGGAGAGATAGCTTTTTACCTGTCATGGCAGAAATACCAAATATTTAGAGGCTCTTTCATGCACGTGGCCCCATGTAAGCAGTAAGCAGTATTGCAGCTTCTAGACATTTCTCTGAAGGTGCCAATTGTTTTTGACAAAGTGTTAGACTGACAACTTATTAGTTAAACTCATGTCTTTTGCTTTGAAAATTGCTGCGTGGTTCAAAGATTTATTAGTAGTGAGATTGGTAACAAAGTAATTTTGTTTTGCAAATATTTATGTATTTCTGTCAAGGTATTCTCAACGAAAAACATGAATGAATATCTGGTGGGTTGATGGGTAGTTAGAGTGGTGTAACGTAGTTTTCATTCCTTGTACATTTTGAAAGCTGATATTGTTTATGATTTTTCTCTATTTTGTTAAGGCACAAGGACAAGCACAAAAGAATGACTCCAAAAAAGAGGAAGATGAGGAAACATTGGATCCAAATGTAAATATTTTGAATGCTGAAATAGAAAGCAGTGCAGAGGGTGATCAATTGCAACCTTTTAATTTTAAGGCAGAAAAACATTGACATCATTTTACTTTATACTGATGTTATGCTCACATAACATGTGTCATCAATTCCTCTATGTCACAGATGTGCTTCAATCACTGCTATGATCTTTGCACTAAGTATCTGTTTTGAATTGTATTTGGTTAGTTGTTGGCTGACTTTCATTTCCACTCTTAAAAAGTGCTTTCCAAACTTATTGTTTTCTGCCAGACTATGAAATATTTGTAGGTGATCGATAATTTGGTTGAATTGATCATTTGGGATCCCCCAAACTAATGACATGTCATCACAATTACCTGCCCCTTGCTAGGTCCTAGATGATTTTAATCTTTTGATTGCTGATGTCATTATCCAGTGCCTTAATAACATCTCCCAGCTGTGGTGGGTGGAACCTTATACTTTTACAGTTTACATTATTTCACCTTACCACATTACTTGTATTGGGACCTTTTGTGGAATGAGTGTCACATGTTTTTGAGATTGGCTGTCCTCATATCTCAGCCTAATGCCAACTTGCTGCTTCCTGTAGTCTGGTTATCTTTGTTACCACGTTGCTCCCAGACCAAGTCACTCTCGTACTAACTACTCGTCTTTTTCTTTTCCCATTCTTTTCCCATAAATGTGGTCTCTTTTTGTATCATTGTCTCGTCAGGGTGACATCGGTCTGTTTCTGTGTGCATCGCCTGGGCTTTTCCATGTGTATATGCATCTTCTGGGCTGCTTGAAGAATGTGTTAACAATCACATTCTTCCGCTCGTCACAGAATTGTTGTAGTCTTTCATCTCATATGTTAAGTTTCCCCTGCTCCTGTTGACCAGGTATCGACTCGTATTTCTGTGGGTCACAATAACACAGGCATTTAAAGATGTATTTTTGCATGGAACAGTATTCATTTTGGACCTGGAATGTGACCAAACCAACTTGCTCCATTTATGAGTGTTGTGTCAATATCTACTGTTTCTAATTTCAAATTTCTATTGAAGTTATGTTCACATACTACAACATTTCTTCTACTATTATCTTTCTTATTTCCAGCAATATTTTAAGATTCGGTCACAAGCTGTTCAAAATTTAAAGAATTCTGGTGATGATCCATACCCACACAAGTTTAGTGTATCCATCTCTCTTGAGCAATTTCTGAAGAAGTATGATTACATCGAGAATGGTGTATGGGCTGATGACGTGGTAACTGTGGCAGGTAAGTGCCTAATCATATCAAGTTGACAATTTGGACTCCAATTAAATTCAAGGAAGATCAAAGAAAACTAATAGTTTCTAATGCTTGCCTAAGGTATTCAGAAAATTACTCTGGATCATTGGTTATGCCTTGGTACTGAGACCCTAGTAAGAAGAAAATGTTACCAATAGATGGTAATATTTTTACCACTTACATAGCCAACTTGTGTTAATGCTGATCTTAGTTGCACAACAATTTTTATCATTTTATAGCATAAATGTAGATCAGCAATGGAAAACAAATTAATAATGATATATGTACAAAAGCCAAAATCTTTCAATACCCATGGAACAGCAATGGAAAGTACAAATGCACTAAGGAATGGTTTTCCATGCGTGTTTTCTCAGGAAGATCTGACATCCTTTGTGTTCGGTCAGTACCACATTTTATTGGTATTGGTGTCAATTTTGACTTGACACCATATGGTATCCATGTTGGGCTGTTTAGTATATGTTTCATTAGGACCTATATAAAACTTCTCGAAGCTTTTATACGAGCAATTTTTTTGTAAGATTGAGATATAAATGAGATATACCAAAAATAACACAAATACTAAGTAAATATTAAGCATTTTGCCAGAGCAGAAAGAAAATGTGTTAGAAGGGGGGTGAAACTTTAGGCGACATTAAGTAAATAAAGGTTGATGTAATTGAAGACTTTCTATGAATTCCTTCAACTTTAAGGAAGTAGTCACATGGAAGCTATAGAGGCAGAAATGTTGAATAATTTGAATAGTTAATCTAGTGAGAAGCGATAATTTTATTTTATACTAATTTGATCAACAAATAAAACCCAGATGCGCATTAAAAACAAAGTGATTTTCCGTTGTTACAGGTGTAATTATTTATAGTATTATTATTTATCAGGTCGTGTACACGCTAAGAGGAGCTCTGGCCAAAAACTGATCTTTTATGATCTGCGAGGAGAAGGTGTTAAGTTGCAAGTAATGGCTGATGCCAGGTAAATAACTATTTCCTTGAAAATTTAAGACATTGCGCTAAAATCATACTTAAAAGCTTTTTTCGTCTGACACTCCTCAGAGTATGAAACATCAGAAAGGAAAGTATATGTATATGATAGCCTATTTATACGAAACTTGTAGCAAAACTAGCCTATCATAAACAAGAATGTCGCAAATTTTCAAGGCGATTTTCAAGTTTTGTACCACAAAAAGATTGTTTAAATAACTATTCTTGTCATGGAAGTTAAGTACAGATTTATGTTTTATTTGTTTCAAAAAATATTAGTCTATGGGAATTATCTTGCTGTCTGAACAGGTAATTTGGATATTTACATAATTACTGCATATACATAATAGTTTGCAGAATGTTTAAAATACAAAATTTCAGTCGTTGATATAATTTCCTTGAAGACGCTGGATGCTATTTTTTAGACATTTAACTTTGATGAGCGTATTGAAGGAAGGAGATAAATGCATTGAACACAAGTTTTTTCTGTAATGAATAATACATTTATTACAATAAATATAACCACTAATTTGACTAATCGTCATCACAGGTCTGCTGAGCAGGACTTCCTTGCAATACATGGAAAGATAAGAAGGGGTGATATTATTGGTGTCAAAGGAAATCCAGGTACAAGAATACTTGAATCTTTGAATTAAAAATTGTATTTTATTGTGCTATGCTGTGAATGTAATATAATAAGTCGAATATTTATTGTAATTCTTTGTAGTTTTGTCCCTATATTTGGCTCTAGAGGTTACTAATAGCTCTTTTAAGGCAATAAAGTCAGCCATGTATTGTATTGGATTTTATTTTGAATATATAATGTAGAAATGCTATACAATATTCCTGGAGATAATATAAATGGAAGTGTTTCACTTATAATGAGGTTGAACGCTGAGAGTATTTGTAATTTTTTTTCATTTTAAATCTTAAGGAAGATCAAAGAAAGGAGAACTTAGCATTAAACCATCACATGTTACACTATTGGCTCCCTGTTTGCATATGTTACCACATCTACACTTTGGTCTAAAAGATAAGGTAATTCCTTCTTTGCATGACTTATAAATGTATTGAACTTTTTTAACTGTTGGGAAGTGTCATTGTATTCATTCACAGTCATGTTAAATTTAAACAACCCTGTTATTGTGCTACCAGTCCTCACTTGTGTGCCTGCATGGAGCAAGATACGAACTTCGTCATTCTTCATACCTGCTAAATAAAATTAAGCAACAGGTGCATCATAAATCAGAGGGAGGCTTGGTATGGCAAGACATGCCATGGTTGCATTCATAAACATCTGGAAGGACAGAGCTATGAAGATTACCATGGAAAAGAGACTTCTCGTATCATTGACTTACTCAATTACAACTTACAGCTCAAAATGCAGGATTGTAAAAATTCTAGCAAGAGATGAATCAAAACCCTTGAGATCTGATTCTTTAGAAGGGTATTAGGGATAAGCCAGGATGACTGAACTACAAAAATTGCGAAGAGGAATTATTAAAGCACATCTTCCAAAGGAAAATGTCTTTCATTGGACATATTTTTACAAGTGACCTCCCAAAGAAAGACCTTTTTACAGGTGCAGTGCATGGAACAAGGAAATTTGAAAGGCGAAAGACCAGGGACTGTAACAAAGAGTTGAGTTCCATTAAGAGTTTTATGGTACTTTACAAGATGGCACAGGATAGAGTCTTGTGGAGAGCCACAGCAGTTCAGACATGAACTAATCGTCTATGATGATATATGAACTATATGAACTATGATGATGGTCGTGATCGTGATGAACAGGTGCATACATTTGACGGCATGCATTGTGCCAACATTTGTCTGACTCTTTTCTATTGTGCGAAATATGCGTTTTACTAAATTAAAGTGATTATGCTAAGACCTACGTAACACACCATTTTCAGTGATGACCACATCACAGCCATTTCCAGAGCTGGATCTGAATTTCGTCATGGGATTTTAAATGCTGATTACGTTAAGGAGTATAAGCTGGAGATTTGTAGACAGAAGCAATTTGGGGGCTTTTTTCACTTTTGTCACAAGTGTTTTACTATCCCATTCCTGTCAACAGGTTCTGTTTCTTTTCTCTATTTGAAATTTGATTTCTTGTCTCTTTCCCATTGCTTTGTATGTATGGCGATTGGTTGGTCTTGTTCACTTTGTCATCTTTAAATCTGGTATTCCTGAGTGGTTTTAGTAATTCAGTAACTTTTCTATATTGCTTTTATGTATGTCACGTTTTATGCAAGCCTTTGTACCGTTTCGAAAGTCTTTTGAATTATGGAAGGAGATTTTTTTCTTCTCATTATTTATAGGAAACAAGGTTTAGGCAAAGATATCTAGATCTAATTCTCAATGAACACGTAAGGGACACTTTTGTTGTGAGATCCAAAATAATTAATTATGTCAGACGCTTTTTGGATGAGCTAGGTTTTCTTGAGGTGAGTGAATATTCTTATAATTAGCCGAACGTTTTAATTAACCTGATATGCACATGTACTTTTGATGGACACCTATGTTTTGACAGTGTGCTTAATACTGTTTGCAAGCTTTGTCTGCCTGTTGACTATTTTGGATTGATTTTAAATGACATTGAAACTGGCAGAATTATTCGCTTTAGCAAAGTGTCCAGGTTACTACATGTCAGCAGACCACTGATGCAAAAAATGCCAAACAGATCGTGGATGCTGTGTACTTCAAAATGATAGTAAAAGTTTTACTTGCTACCTAATCACAATGGTAAAATTTCAGCTCATTTTATTGGTCATTTATGAGTAAGGTAAGGAATTTATGGAATTTGTTTAGGAATTTATTTAGCAACATATTTTGAATGTATGGTGAATGTAAAAGAAAATAGGAGAACAGTTATACAATTTGCTTGTTGTTTATTGTAGGAGAGACATAACAATTCTTGTTTGATTTAATTTAGACTGTCTTTTGTTGTAGTGTGTACAATACTTTGTAGGTTTTATCGATGGTTAGCCTCTTGTACCCAGATGTCATCGCAATGGATGCTAATATTAACAGACGGGGGCTGGATGCAGTCATGCGAGACCGAGACATCTGATGCAAACAACTGAATTCCATCATCTCGACTGCGGTCGAAAGATGATGATGATGATATTCCCGCCTGTCTGTGTTTAAAGTCAGTTTTCCAGACGCCCTGATAATTTGAGTCATTTATCTTCACTCACAGGTTGAGACTCCGATGATGAATATGATTGCTGGTGGTGCAACTGCCAAACCTTTTATTACTCACCATAATGAGTTAAATATGGATCTTTTTATGCGTGTTGCCCCGGAGTTATACCTTAAGGTGGGTAAAAACATGCAAAACAGATAATTTAGGCGTGAAAAAGATCTCTGTTGTCTTACAGAAATTCTTACAATAAATAATAGAATTGTAGCATGAAGTCCATTTGTTCACAATGATATTATCAAGAATTGTTCCTGTTTAAAGCAGCAAATGTATAATTAATTTGCAAGTAAAGATCTCGAATTGATCTGCAAATGATGCATTTGTGGTGATCGATAGTAACTCTAAATATGCTATCAACAAGAAAGGAAATCTATTTGATTTGTTGGTAAGGGATTTTACCACTCTTTTGTCTTAGATGCTGATTGTAGGAGGCTTGGATCGAGTTTATGAAATAGGACGCCAGTTTAGGAATGAGGGTATGCCTTTTTGAAGTTATGTTAAGCCAGATTGAAATTACGATATTTTTATAAATATTGAAATTTTTATGACAACCCCCTAACGAGTTCCTATCGTAAACCTCCTTACTTTTTTGAAGAGAGTATAACGGAGACATATTAGCAAAAATAGAAACATTTTCGAAAGCGTGGTCAGCTTTGGCGCCATTTATAGAGATAGTCATTGGCTGAATAGACGTTTAAATCGTTCCGTCGTATACTAGATTAACGATTTATCCCCTGGTGGCTTCACTAAACGTGTACTGATGTCTGTGTCCAAATGAATGAATTGATTATAGGCAATTTCTGCTTGTTTACGATGTTTGCCAGTATGATGTATTTTTCTTTTTCCTTGCAGTGCATTTGACATAATTATTTAAGAGTAAGATAATTTATGTACAATATTTACTAACTTAATTTTCTTTTTTTATATTAGGAATCGACATGACACACAATCCTGAATTTACAACGTGTGAATTTTACATGGCTTATGCTGACTACAATGATCTCATGGAAATAACTGAAGCACTTGTTTCGGGTACAACTGTGTTATGTTAATTTCATTTAGAGGATGCGACAGTAATACACCTAGTTCACAAAGTTTGTCATTTATTTGAGTGAAACTTTGGTTAACTATCATTTGAAAGAAAGATATGTTAAGTGAAAGTGATGTTTCTTGCTATCTTGATAATTGATTTTATATTTTTGGCATTATTGTATGGCTTCTTGTGATATTTATATGCAATTACATTTTGTTGATATCCACATTTCTTTCTAATGTCAACTAATTTCTAATTTAGGCTCACTAAAATTGCGTTAGGTTTAGTGCTCTGTGACTGCGTCGTGGGTAAGCGAACGATGACAAGGTAGAAGGTGATAACTTCGTTTCCTGTCAGGACAAAGTTTGTTAAAATTGCCTGCGACATTTAGACTTTTCTCTGGTGAATTGACTGTGCCATAGATCGATGCAAGTGCCTTTAATTCGTTTTCTTGGGTGCATTTCCAAATAGCCTTCTTCAGCTATGCTGACATCGAATGTTGATGCTCAGATGAGGGCTTTGGTCGACAAATTATAAATGAGGCTGAAACTATACTACACGGAGCAACGACATGTATTGTCATGATGTAGACAGCAGTGTTTGACACGCGCTTTGCCTTATTTCATTCTAGGGTTGGTCAAGAACATTTTTGGCACTTATAAGATCAAATATCACCCTGATGCTTCTGATAGTGGCAGGGGTGAGCCTCTTGAAGTTGATTTCACTCCACCCTTTAAAAGGATCTCCATGATTGATGATTTGCAAAAGGCTATGGGTATCACTTTCCCTGAAGTGGACTTAACATGCAAAGGTAACTTGGTTATATTGAGACTGTGTGAGAATTGGGTATAATGGTATGGTACTCTTGGCAAATACTAGAAATTGATTGTGACTGATTGAATTATTAGTATTTCTATACTAATGCGTCGCTACCTTATGTGATGGAGAAAAGTGGTATACGATATGCATATTTTAGGGTGTGTTGCTGTGTCGGTGGAGATTATTCTGATATCATAGGATAGATTCTTGGGAATAGCAGCAAAGTTTTTTATTGTTCAGTGGGTCAGGTGCTGTAGTCACCCGTTGTAAAATCAAGTGCTTTTTAGTGTACAACGTTTTGATAATATTCAATGCTGCAGAAATGGCACTCTTGTTTTAAATATGGTTGTGGTGTCAGGAAGCTAAGTATTTTAACTGATTACTGCAGTGCAAAGATGAACAATAACAAATTGGATACAAAATTTGTCCATTTGCGAACATTCGTAAGATTTGTAAATTTAGTTGAGTACTGATGAAACGCTTTTGACGTTAGACTGAACCCCGGACAGAAAATTGCAAGTAATTTCAGACACGTGTAAAAGTGTTTGCTCAATATCTTTAACTTTTAATTCCACTTTATACAGGATTTGTCTGACTCTCCAATTTCAAGGTCCATATTTCTCCTTTATTCTTCTAATTATGCTTGAATGCGTGTACTGTTGAACTTTGTAGCGTCTGAGTAGTGGCGACTTGGTAAACCTTTGCTAACACTTGAAAGAATATATTTATGTAGCTAAGAAATTGATAGGTAGCTAAGTTCACTTGCCTTTGCCAGACCACACTGCAAATGGCTTAGCATCACTATGTCAGCTTGCAAAGTTTGTTGTCATTTCACGCGACACAAAAGCCTAAAGCTTATGGCTAGGGGTTACTCAATATTTCTAATAATTTATTTAAATACTACTAGAGTTGACACAACTCCCCAGTTAAGGTTTTGCTTACTCTGTCTTCTATACATCTTGGTGATATGAAGTAAAAATTCATGTTCAGTTGTTTTTGGTATTAATAAACATGCTTTTTTTTCTGTAGAATTTTGTAAATATCTTGATGACTTATGTATCAAAAACAATGTCGATTGTCCTCCACCAAGGACAGTGGCCAGACTTCTTGATAAGGTAAGTAATGGAGGGAATTGATGTTAAATGATTAGTCATTCGTTGTATGCATCTTAGCTTACATTTTAACGCAATGAATTAATACAAGTTGTGTAAGGCGTAGTGGTTTACGTTTTGTAAATGGTTTAGACATTAGACTAGATATTTTCGCAAAAATGGTGGAAATGCGTCATCAAACTCGAGCTCTCTTCACATTTTTTAAACCTTAATTACACTTTCAATTAGACTTTCTTTTCTGTATTCTCTAAGGTCATGAGCATTCGGCAGGATGTTTTCAGGTATTAAGAGTGAGGTATTATAGCAAGTGCGCAAGGATACCAAACTCTAACGCCAAGCAGAATTGTCAAACGTAATACTATACGATAGACCAGCACTATTCTTAAACTGATTACGCAAGTTTCAAGGATGTTTGACATTTCTGACATTTCTTAAAAGGTTTTCGTATTTTATTTTACAGCTTGTTGGGGAATTTTTGGAGGCGAATTGTATCAATCCAACCTTTATTTGTGATCATCCCCAGGTGATGAGTCCGTTGGCGAAATGGTAAGCTATAGTCTCAAGTCTAAAAGGTCATTATTTACAATTTCAGTTGCAAGATTGTGGCCTTGATCTTAACCCAAATCCTTGCGATTCATATACAATTATTGCCAAACATTGTGGTACACCTTGCCACTTTTGCATACTTTCAATATGTAACCCCCTCACCCCCTCGAACAATGTTGGCATGTAAGTGTGTTAACTCCCTGAAAGCTTTTGCAACAGCTGCGGACTTGGCAACATTGTCATTGGGGGAAAGGGGCAGCTTAAAGAGACAAGGTTAATTCTTTTCGAAAAGAGTAACTATGAACGTCCGAAATGTTAGGTGTACTAAGGACTATTGGTGTTTTTTTGGTAGTGATTGAACTCCAGGTGACAATGTAGAGTGATTAGTGATAATAATACTTTTGCAAGCTCTGTGATCTATTGAAACGTCGAACGTCTGTACTGAAACTTAGGCCTCAAACGTCCCGTAAATAGAGGACAATTTGTGGGACAGGTTATGCTGCTGACATATTTTTATGGTACAAGTACATTAAAATACTTCTAAAGTATATTTTCTTGGGTAAGTGTCATTTTCCATACAGCGAGCGTCAAAATCCCGGTATTTACGTAATGTATGTTATGCTATGATTATCACTTCGCCTCAATTTTCATTTGATCAAATCACGAAAATAATTGTTTGTTTATCACGGTTATTGAGTAAATCGCCTTGAAAATTTGCGACATTGTGCTAAAATCATACTTAAAAGCTTTTTTCGTCTGATACTCCTCAGAGTATGA
>JANTCA010043536.1:0-16772 GCA_024741275.1 Chironex yamaguchii
ACTAGACACTGCTTAATACGCTGAATTTCAGTATATGTTGATTTAGTATAACCTTTTGTGAACCTCTTGTGCACTAAGTCTCCGATGAAATTGATAACTTTGCCTTGTTTGGGGGGTTTGAGTATATTTCCGTTCGTGTCGGTAATTGCTGGGTTGTAGTATACTTGGCTATTTTGAAAAAGATTTGGATCAGTGGTAAATGGGAGGATATTCCATGTTTTCAAACTAAACAGGTAGAAAGGATCCTTAATAAGTTTTATCAGCAGGTTCGGGTTTGTTTTTAAGATTTGTAGGCCACTATATCCATGGTACTTACCTGTCAATGTGTCAGCTACTTGTCGTTTTATGGAATTTGGAGCACTAAAATAAAGTTTAATAAGCCATTTTATGCGCTGGGCTTTTATTTTATCCTTTATATTTACTAATTCTAATCCACCATTTGCTTTCTTGGATTGGAGGCTGCCCAAAGAAACTTGATGGTGTCCCTCCCAAACGAAGTTTGTAATATCTTTTTCAATTGCCTTTAAGATATCGTTTGGGATATCATGGATTTCTGTTCTGTGCCATAAACGGGATAAGGCATAAATATTTACTACACAAATTTTGCCTTGTTTTGACAATCCTCTTCCTTTCCACAGGTTGAGGACTTTTTTAATTTTTTGATGTTGTTCTGCAAAAGTCTCTTGAGCGGTATCCTGTTCACCTAGCCAGACCCCAAGTATCTTGATGTTGTTTTTTGACCAATTCAGGTTAAATGGCCTATCACTTCGGTGTTTCCAATTACCCAGCCACAGGCCTTCAGTTTTGAGTTTGTTGATCTTACAACCCGTAGCACATTCAAGTTTTGCTAACTCGTCAAAAACTATATTTAGGGATGTGTTGTTACTTACAAAGATTTGAGTGTCATCGGCGTATTGGAGTATTTTCAGTTCTTGTTCACCAAATTTTATTCCTTCTATATGGGGGTTATTTCTTATGGTATTGCCTAAAACTTCGGCCACTAGACAATAGAGCAGGGGGCTGAGGGGACATCCTTGCCTTAGTCCTCGTTCTATTTGTATGTCTGTGGAATAGAAATTATTTATCTTAACTTGACAATTGACGTCCGTATAAAAGATTTTAAGCCATTCTATAAAATAATTTCCTAAATTTATTTTGGACAGTAGTTTGAAGATCAGGGAGTGGCTTACTCTATCGAACGCTTTTTCTTGGTCCAAAACTAGCATAGCTCCAGGGATATTGTTGACCTGTGTGTACCTGATTAAGTCATGGATGATATGTATATTGTCTGTTGAGCTTCTACCAGGGATACAGGTTTGGTTTTCGTTAATGATGTATGGTAGGACTTTTGATAATCGAGTAGAGAGTGCTTTTGCTGCTATTTTGATATCTACATTGAGTAGTGTAATAGGGCGATAATTTTCTAGACGATCCTTGTCACTTTTTTTATAGATGAGTGTGATAATGCCATTCTTTTGTGTTTCTGATAATTGTTGTTGCTGTTTGATATGTTCTAAGAGTTTTAGGTAGTCGTACTTAATTAATGGAAAAAAGTGCCTATAAAATTCGATCGTGAGCCCATCACTACCAGGTGATTTGTTACATGGGAGTGCTTGTATTGCCTTTTCGATCTCAGTTAAGGTGAAAGGGGTATCACATTCGTGTTTTTGAGCTTCTGTTAATCTTTTGTCTAAGCATTTCTGAAGGATTTGGTTTTGTAAATCTTCATCGATTGTTTGTTTTGAGTAAAGATTCTTGTAAAATGTTTGTGCAATTTCTAATAGATCGGACGTGCTATGACATCTTTTGTCATCTAAATCATATAGATATCTTATGCTATTTTTATTGGAGTGTATCTTTTCCATTGCCTTATAATAGTTTATATTGGGTTCCTGTATCTCATAATTAGTTAAGCGAGATCTAATCAGGTATCCTTTGGCTTCTTGTTGCAAAAGTTGTCTTAGATTATTGCTAACTTGAGTAAGACGTTCTACAGTTTTTCTTTCATCTTGCGGAAGGTTTTCAAGTTCTTCTATTTCTTTTAAAAGTTTGCGCTTCTTTTGGTTTTTAATTGCTTGTTTTTTGGATGCAAAATCAACTGTTAGTGTTCTGATTAGATTTTTTGCAGCATCCCACCAATCTAGATAGTTTTCAAAATAGCTTTGTTTCTCTCTAAAGTCCTTCCATTCTCTTTCTATCAGAGCAGTAAAATCTTTATCCCTTAAGTATTCGGAGTTAAAATGCCATAACCCAGGTCCTCGCTTTAACTCATTTGTGGCTATTTCAATCAAATAAGGTTTGTGATCTGAGAATTGAGTTTCTATGAATGATGTTTTTGTAATGCAGGAAGCCCACGTTTTGTCTACGTAAATTCTATCTAGTCTTGACCTGTTTTTCCCATTAGTGGCTAAATATGTGTACCTTCTAAGCGAGGGATACAGAAATCTGAAAGAATCTGCTATATTAAATCTTGGGCAAATGTCATTCCAAAGATTCAAAAGTTGTCCGGATGTATTTTTCGTTGGGTGGTTACGATCGAGGGCACTTTCAACAAAGTTAAAGTCCCCTAGTATTACATTGGGTGTTGTTCTCGATAATGAATTTTGAATGTCTTTTAGGGTGTCGATTCTTATTTCAGTCATTTTGGTTCTTACAAATCCATAAAAGCCAATGACATTCCAGGTTTCTTCCGAATTTGTGTCTCTTATTTCTGTAGCTACAATTCTTCCTTCTCTAACCACATTGAAGGACTCTATCTTAAATCTGTGGTGAATCATAACTAGAGTTCCAGAACAGGGATCCTTAGCATTACTTTCACTATGTATTAAATGATAGGTTGAGGACAAATTTTTTATATTGTGGTTGAGGGATTCAAACGATGGAGAGTGTGTCTCTTGAAGGCATATAATATCTGGTTTCTCATTGTCTATTATTTTTCGAAATGTGAGAGCTTTTTGAGTGCCTCGCTCAGTATTCCTAACCCCATGGATATTCCATGTTAGGAAGCGTGTCATAATTTAAATTGTGCATAGGGTTGTTGATGTTATTGCTCTGATGGAAGCTGCATTTATTGGCGACGAATGGACAGGTATTTGGTGGTAATGGGGCGGAAATCTCAACATCAACAAACTATAATACATAGTAATAAAGAAAAAGGGAGCAAGTAACCTTAGGGAAATATTGAAAAAAAAACCAAAAAAAACAAAAACACAAGACAACAAAGATAAAGAATGAAATTAAAAATTAGTCAAAAACCTAAGAATTATACTGAATATAATAGATGTACAGTTAAGTTTATAGTCCACCAAGATTACGTTAATTGAAGGGTGGTTGTAGCCTGTGGGGTCTTACTGGTGGAGTATGCTCGGCAGCCCTCTTGCCAGTTCTGGGTGTTTCGGAAGCTGCTTGTTTCCGGGACAGAACAAGGTCTATCTCCATGTACTCTCGTGCACCAGTTGCATCCAAATTTATATTCTTTGGTGGCGCTTTGGTATTTGTGACTAACTGTTATCTCATCTTCATTTTTTACCAACTTGGGGATTCTTACAAAGTACATGTATATGGCAACCTATTTATACGAAACATGTAGCAAAACTAACCAATCCTAGACAAGAAAGGGAACAAAGAAAGAGAAAATATAGAAACAAAACATTGTTGGAAGAGTCCAAGTGAAAAAACGAACTCTTTCTGCCTACAGAGTACTGGTTTCCTTGTTTTAAGGTAGACAGATTCCAATACTCTTTGATGATAGGACGATCTCGCTGTGTCAATTATCAGAAAATTCTCGTCCATGACTGCAAATGTGACGCCTTTTGATTATGGCAAACGGGGATTGACTTTAAAGAATAATTTTGGCTAACATTACTGCTGCAACCATCAGTAACTTTAACTAAAAATCATCTTAGAATCTCAAATTGATATACTAGTACTTTTAGTAGAGCAGATTTGTTTCTTCGCGATTTAATTGAGTCGACAATAACAGTTTTATAAACTCTACTAATGCTTAAAGTAAAACATTCGCTTTGGCAAATCTTTACCCCTGCTTAGAAGGTTATGTTTTTATTTCTGTCAATTTATCTGTTTACTTGTATATTTGTTTGCCTGTTACTCAGAAAGTTTTAAACGTATCCTGCTGAATTTTGTGCAAAATGTTGGTACACTGATTGGCTCAACTTAATTCTTTGAACATGATATTCTCTAAATTTTACGCTCTATTTCCCAATATTCTCTAAACTTTACGCTTTATTTCCTGATATTCTCTAAATTTCAAGCGTTATTTCCTGATATTCTCTAAATTTTACGCTTTATTTCCCGATATCCCTTAAATTTTACGCTCTATTTCCCAATATTCTCTAAACCTTACGCTTTATTTCCCGATATCCTCTAAATTTTACGCTTTATTTCCCGATATTCTTCAGCATCTAATCGAATATTTCTTTCTTTTCTCTGTCTCCCTGTCACCTTTGTACTTTTTTGGGTGACTACGGTTGCGTTATTTGCAAATTTTCTGTTTGAGAGCCGTGTTAAATGTTCAAGTAAATATATTTTATTTAAAATCCATTAATAACTGAATTGCTTTCTCTATGCTTAAAGGGAAAAGTGTTTCTATAACAGTAATTGGACTGGAAGGACGGAGGTCTGATAATTATCATTTCAAGACTTATAAGCCAAATACCCACGATGTGTATCTATACCAAACAAATGCTACAAGCAGAGTTGCGTTACGTATAGAGACACTGGAACTGGAAAATGACGGCGACTCATTAACAATCTATGATGGTCACTTAAACTCGTCAACATTGATTACTACTTTAAAAGGTCAAGGCAATCCTCCACATATTATATCGTCATCTAATACATTGACTGTTGTGTTCCAAACCAATTCTGCTGGCAATCACGGACGATGGAGTACTCATGCTTTCAGAGTCACACCTTGTAAGTAACCTATGTTGATGCATTTCTTCTCAATCACTTAATTTTACTTTGTAATGCATCTTGTGACATTGAACTTGGATTATATTGTCGTAATCAAAGAAGATACAAAATATATACAATTGCTCTGTCAATGCTTACAACAAGTGCAGTTTCCAAAATTAATGATTTTGCAGCATTGTCTCACCTAAGGGTGATATTGAACGTTTTTCACTGTTAACCTTTCTTACTTTTCACTCCTTATCCTAACGAGTCAAAATGAACGTCCTTAAGGTCGTAATAGATACATTTACCTAACTTGTACGAATTTTGTATACTTAATATTTTAATCAATAATCCCTTATTGCATGGGCTGCCTTGGAAGACAAATCAATTACAATGTGTGCCATAAATCTTAATGACAAATGATCACGAAAATAACAGAAATAATGTTAACAACACAAAAGCTCAGGATCACTCCAGTCACGTCGACCAAACAGAAAATTAAGAAGAACTTATTAGAGAGTCTATCATTTTACTTAACAAATAACCATGATTATCAACCTTAAGGTATTTCAACATATCAATAAAACAGACACTGCCCGTTGCTTTCCCTCCAATAAAAACTCATACTCAAATTAATGAAGTGGACATTATAAATTTCTGCAAGATCTTCACAAAGAGCTTTATATTTGCTTTGTTTTCCCTGATAATTTGAATTAAGATCTGTTTGAAATCAAACAGCTAATTCCAGTACTTCCAGTGAATCTCCAGATATCAAATTTACTGATAAGAAGCCATCAATATTGCAGTAGATTTTTGGATCTTTGTTTGAAGATAAGAGACACTGAGCGATAATTTTTAAAGCTAAATCATGTCGCCTGTTGTAACGTCCTTGATTCAAGAGTACATGGCAGCCAGAAATCACTTGTTGTAAAGTTTGCGAATTGAGACATGAGAAGCATAAAGGATTGTCCACTTTTTTCTAAAGATAAAGATTCTTTAATGTAGGAAGACTACTGTTCAAGTAACAAAGAGTGAAATTATAGATATTGCGAGGTAAAAGACTTAAATATTTTATGCCAGAAACATAAATAGTTACAAGCATTTGGATTTAAAAGCCCGAATAAAAATGAGAAATAACAGCCATAGTGGAAAAGACGTATAGAGCGTCAAATCAAAACTCTCAGGAAAGATATAAGTATTAAGGAAGGCAAATTGAATAGCAAAAATTTGATAAATGGTCTTGAGAGGCGATATAAAGCCAACAAGAATCTTGTTATAGAATCAATATGAATGACAAGATTTGACTGCAGCTGCAACTCCAAAATCCCAGGCAATCACTAATCGCCGCCACATTTTTAGACGTCTGGAGATCACTCAAACCTTAATATACCCATATCCATTTCTCCATTTAGAAGTGTCCCGTACCGTACTCGTAGCTCTTAAACACTTCGGAGGAAAGGTTGTCTAAACATCATTGGTCATTTAACCTGGATCGTTCACTTTTGTAATTGATTGTCGATTAAGAAGTAAGGAGACTTACAACTGTTACATTTTGGTATCTCCACTACATACACTGATCATATACAAGTTGTAGATTGAAGCAGATGCGATTTCTTTAAAGTGAGAGTGGAGTAAAAATTAAAGTTATCGATTCACATGTAACCTTATTTTTGGTCATCCTTTGCAACATGTATTAAGGTCGCCTTTTAAATCTTTTTAATTTAAGGAACTGTTTACCACATATTGCATCCTTCTGCTTACTCTCCCTTTTGATATTTGGGTTATAGTAAGACCAAAGTACTTCAAAGCTTCTGCAGGAACTTTAAAACCACCAAGCTCACCATATGGCAACAATAAACTGCAAGAATATTTCATAACAGCACCATCAGGATTCAAAATTAACATAACCATCGATTTCTTGGACTTGGAAATAAATTGGGACAAGTTACAATTCTCAGACAGTTATAAAGTGAAAACGTTTCCTTTCGCAGAATTTACTGGGACAAATTACAAAACTATGCAATCATGTAAAGAAAGGCTTTATGCAACATTCACCACAGACGGCTCTAGAGCAGGAAAAGGATTTCGTGTTAATTACCAATTTATACGTAAAGGTAGGACTTAAGGAATTGTTCTTACTTTTGTAAAAATAGCAATCAAAGGCTGTGGGGCCAATAGGTCAGTTTTATAGGCCTAAGTTCGTAAGCTTTCATGAATGTTTGTGAGTTTTAAGGTTCACACAACATACAAATTTCAATCTTTGTTATTAACATTGCCAAACCCTCCCTATCAATGAACCACTTTCTACAACTAAGGGAAAGGACTGACCTCAATTTCATCATGAACATGATGGCAACTTTAGAAAGTTGAGGATTGGTACGAAATCCAAATTTGCTCAAGCATTTTTAAAAATTTAACTACGACAAAGCTCTACAGTCTGCACTAGACTACATTAGGCTGATGACATAGCCCTCGTCAAACAAAAATGAATGAAGTAGAACGCTTAGTGCTGCAAATGGTATGAGAAAAAGATGTTGATCACAATCAAAACATAACGTTTTCACATAAGAAGAGAAGCCAGTGACAACTGGAAAAGATGCAAGTGCCTTGGCTCAGTGTTTGACACTGAAGAAGACATTAATAAAACGCACGATTTTAAGCATGGATTGTTACAAGATGGTTACGTTTCAAAGTAGACACATAAGAGAACAGGTGAGGCTTAAACGTTTTCTTACCCGTATTGAAAGTGTCTTCATGTACTACCTAGGGTTACAGACAGTTACTAAGACTCCGGAGAATGCCATTGGCTCTCTTCGCGAACAAATACCTCGAGAAGTGATACAGACAGAATGACCAAGAGGTATTTCAAATGACCAGTTGGACCACAGAACAAACCGAAGCCACGGACCTTAGAGATCTCAGAAAGACTTAAGTCATAGTCTGAGTACCTATTACTGCTGCCCAAAGACACACGTGCTAGGACGGCACAAACAAATCTGTGAACGTGTGAAAAGGACCAAAATAGAGGCCTCAAAACAACATGAAGTTTTGGAGATTACAATCATTGTTTGTATTTTTTTACACTGTAAACAGTATTTTTTTAAACTGTTGATCCTAGAATGATTATTGTTAATATTACAAGGGTGTTGTCAAGAGGCTAATATACTTCACATAGCTTCATGTATCTTTAGTGTTTGGTTTTGATCTTGGGAGTTCAATTTGTTTAGTTTCTCTCTAGGATAGGGTTTCATATAATAGAATACAAGTTAATTTTTGCCTACTGTCTAATTTCTTATCGGTTTGACTAAACGTACACCATATATCGGTGCATGCTTTATAGTCTTCCATAAATGTATTAATTGACTTCAACATCAGTCTGTGGATCGCCTTCTCTTTTCTCTTGTAGATGACATATACAAACATGAAAAACACCATGGTGTCAGTGGGAATATTTCTTATTCTCGGGTGTCACGCAATTATTCCGGAATTGCACATCTTGTCACTGTTCCTCCTTCAACAATTGTGGTCATTTCATTTACGACAGTCAATCTGATGCATTATAAGTTACTTGTCTACGATGGAGCAACAAATACCAGCCAACTAATTGCGTCTTCCTCTGGAACAGTAAATCCAGGGCCAGTCAAATCCTCTGGAAATTGCTTGTTATTGATGCTGGTTGGTTGTTCAAATTTAGAAAATTCAACTGAATTTTTAGCAACCTTTAGGGCCGATAAGTCAGGTAAGTAAATGTATGCTCTTAAAATTCTAAAGATATCATTTCTGTCGACCATCATCTATTCACTGAGGGCATCATGGAGCTGACTTGGACGGCCATGTCCACTCAAATTTTCTCTGGATCCATTCTGATTAGCTCGTCTGAATTAAAGACTATCACTGAGAGTGTTTAAAACCAGGTATTTTAAAAAGGGCACAGACAGAGGTTAGGTATGAATATAAACTTCGGTCCATTACAAAGTTTGCTATGATATAGAACTTAAAACTGTTTTAAGTAAAACTGACATCTTTCAAGCTTTTCGTCTGATAATGATCGCCAGTAGAGTATCCTCTGGTTTCTCCTAGGTGTGCATAGCATAGCAAACCCTGTAAATATTGTCGCCAAATTTTGTATCTGGTCCTGGATGAATACGTTTAACATCTGAGCTTTTTCTGAACTAAGTTGCAACAGATACTTTTCCCGTCACCAACTTGTAAGGAACTTCTGAAATATAGCTAAGAAAAAGCCCACGACCGACGGCATGATAATGTCAACCTTGCGTTCCACGCCGTCTACAGAGATTGGAATTTTCAAGAATTTGCTCCATGTTGTTCATAGCTAGGCTCAAGATGGAGTGAATGTTTCACCTTGAACAATAAAAATCCAAAGGGAGCGACTAGACAATAAGTATTTTTCCCAAACAAATTTCCACTGAAACGGCAGCAAAAAACGGTGGAAGGTGTGCTCTGAAATTTAAATGAAGCTCGACACGTCGAAGAAGGCCACAACTGACTACATCCTAGTAAAATTTGTGCTTTCCTTGTTATCTTTTTAAATAAGGTTCACCATTACAATGGCTGTATTACTTCTCAAGGGTTTTTTGTTTGACTCTGCGGTTAACATGAAGATTCTCTATTCATTTTCATTGTACCGCACGCCTAGTTTAGGTGTCCACAATACGCCCCTGTTGATCACATAGATTTGTCAGAATTAGTAACGGACAGGATAGTAGATTTTGTAGCGTAAGCAGAGCCACCAATGAGGGGATTGTGGGGGGTGACACAGCGGCCAATAATTTCACCCGGTCCCAGTCACCTTTGTTTGTGAAGACGGCTATGATGCAACGTAATGTCAGTTACAGTTATGTTTAGTTCGGATGTATTTTCGTTTATGTATGGCTAGGGAAAATAGGATTTTTTTCTTTTGTTTGTTCTTATCTTCTGTAGTATTTGTAATACCTTTTGACGTTTTGAGAAGGAAACTAGCTAACTACGACGACAATAACTTTTTTGCGAAATGTACATGCTTAATCCGGTTTTCGTGTTTTGCGCAGCGTAGGATGTGCGAACTTCAAAGAAATGCGATAACAGCCCTGACAACATCTATTCTCAGAAATCGGTCCTTTGTGACAAAAACTCGGTCCCTTGAATACACACTCCTTTAAAACTTTTGCATCTGCGCCCCTTATTGTAAGGAAGGATAGAAATTGACCAAAACAAAAGAAAAGAACCAAGATTTGGGCGAGCAATGACAAAGAGAAAATGTACAAAAGGAATGAAAGAACAAGAAAAAAAGATGACACAATAACCACCAGAAGCAAACTAGTCGAACGACCAGAGTAGAACTAGAAAGACTAGGTCACGCAAAGGAAACATTGTCAATGCAAAGAACTATCCAGGTCTGGTGGGGCAGCTTGTTTCATTTCACGAGTTCGTTCGACTATTGTTCGGCTCATATGTTCTGCGACTCCGTTTTATTGAGGAGTGCATTATTCCTCGACTTTCAAGAAAGGTTTTAAACCCTAGAGATTCATATTCTCCTCCTTGGTCTAATCTGAAAATTTTGAGTCGATGGTTTGATTGATTTTGAACAAGTTCAAGCCATATTTTGAATTCTTGGAAGACATCACTTTGCTTTGGGATTGAATACGTCCAAATGAAATGTGTGTTGTCATCAGTAGATGACACAGCACACTTTGCTCCTTCGATGGATTCAGACATTGGACCAATGACATCACTGTGAACGTATTCTATTTTGTGCTGGCTTTTTGTCTCTGAGTGCTTAGGAAATGGTAATTGGTTAGCCTTACAACACATGGTTCACAAAAATTTATATCCCTATTACTCAAATTAAGCCCTTTTACACAATATCATTAAACATTCTCAACAGAGCATCAACACCTTATTGTCCCGTACGTTCATGATCACATTTTGCAGTCATTAGATCACAATTTATAAACTAAAACGAATTCCCTTTTGCACTAGGAAGCACTGTATCTGTATTCCACAGTTCAGCACCATTTTAGCGTAGAACAAAATGGCATTCAGGATCAGGTGCAAGAGCTGCATCCACAGAGAATAATATAAAATCTAAGTCGGCTACATGCAGAAATGTCATTATAAACAATTTCCTTTGTCAACCCATCACTGCACTTAACAAGAACATTTAAAACAACTTTAGCAGTTGCAAACAATACATGATTACATAAGGCTGTCACCTTTAAGTTGGGGGGAGAGTGGTTTGAGTTCCAACAGTCTCTGCGTGGTGACATATGACAAGAAGTACCAGAATCAATTGATACATCTTTACCCTTTGAAATTTTATAGGCAGCCGTATATGGTGAGACATAAAAGGCTTGGTTACGTTCCTTTTTCCTTTTCAAAGAGTATTGATTACTTTAATGCGAGCAAATAAAAAGCTTAAACATTTTAGGTCATATTTTTCAAATTTACTTTCATGTTTTAGTTTTTGATCTAGTTGTTGGAATATTAGTGGATCAATGAATGGCTTCTCTTGTCTCACCTCATCCAGTTTAGTCATCAATGACTCTAGGAATTTGCTTTATTACCTCCGCTAAAGGGTTATGTCATTGCCAGAATTTGTTTGTTTTTCTGTCTGTCGATCTGTCTATTCGTCAGCGATGTGACTCAAAAACTAATGGATGGAATTTTACGAAATTTTTTGGACTTATCTAACCTGGAATAACAAACAATTGATTAAATTTTTGGGATGATCCAGGTCACAATCTGGATCCAGAAATTTTTTAAAGGGTTCTTTAAGATTGGAAGACTGGACTATTTTTCGCATTTGTACATATTGCTTTAGACGAATGGTCAAGGCACTAAGACAAATCTTGCATGACAATATCCCAAAAGTTTTTGCAAGATATCAAAGATTGAACCGGAGCATGTCAAAATTCCGGATTCTATGATCCAGAACAGGAAAAATTTGGGCATCCTTCGAATGTTCATCATATCATTTTTGTTACGTTACTCTCCCCTTTACTAAGCACTGGCATCACCGCGTTTTCATAGCAAGACATACAATTTCAAAAACCTCTACTAACCAGGGCACTCTGTTAGATCAGATATACACATAGTCAAAAGCAATTAAATTGATACTTTTATTTGACGGAGGAGTGCGAATATAACATTATCATATGGGACTACAGTATCTTTGGTTGGAATCTCAATATATTGGGTGGAGGTGTGCGCTCTATGAGTGCTTTCTGGTTGTCTCTGTCTTGACGAGTCCGTTGTTTAATTGGTACTTTTTTATGTTTTGATTTACATTAACATTACAGCTGCCGTTTGGAACGCTTTGGGAATTTTGAACATGACTTGTTGAAATTATTATATTTGAACCGTTGTTTATAAAGGGCTACTTCACATACGACCCCTTGTACTCCCATCGCGGCGTTCATTTCATATTAGCCTAAGTTTTGCAGACGTAGCACCTGGATTCCTTGACTAGGTCGTGTGAAGGATTCTAGTCGAAACTACTAGCCATTAAGTTTAAAAACTGATAAATTTCATAACGTAGCAGTGAATCTTGAAGTAATAACTTTTTTCTGTGGACTGTATCTGACAATCCGATTACAATTCAAGGTGTTGATAAACATACAGAATGACATCGATCTTTTCATATTATTTTCCCTTTTCCACGTGTTCGTGAAAGAAATTGTGCCTTTATTAAATTTCTTGGATATTTACCAGCTATCATTACCAATAACTTTGAGATATCAGCACAATTCTAAAAGGACTGTTGTCGGCTTGTTGTACACTGACTACCGTAATGACAAGCATTTTTCAAGAGGAATTACTGTGGTTCTAATATCCTTTAACTTATTATTTCACTAGGTATGAAGAGTGATTTTATAATAATCACGGAGTTACTTGGACAGAGGGATAACTCTGCTAAGTGCCTAATAAGATGTTTCTAATTTTGACCTGGACAGCTTCATTAATTTAAGACTGGAGCAAATATATCATTAAGTCATTTTTCATCTAACTTCACGTTGGAAGAGCTTTAAGTTTATCTTAATGTATCAATACTACACTGCAGAGTTTTTCGGATGAACGTCATAAACTAGACCCATTCCCTCTGTTGCCTTGACGTGAGACAAGACACAGTACTTTCATATCCACAGTACGATGTTTGTGATGTAGAATCGAGAAAACAACCATGGCAATCAAATAACTGGAACAATAAAAATATATCAGAAGAAATAATTTGGAAGGTAGAGGTCCATTTTAGGTACGGGCATAGTGAATGCATAGTTATCCTCTATTAACGAAAGGCATAGCTTAAGATAAAGGTCCCATTGGTAATCTTTGGAAACTAATCAACTGGGAAGAACAAATAATAATTCATTATCACAGAAGTACGTAAAAACATGGACTGATAAAACTTATCAAATGATGATGCTCTACGCGACTTGCAAAAATAGCATGACCAGAATAATCAAATACTAGACATTTTATGATGTTTTCACTTAAATTGAAGTAATCGAAATAACAGAAGCAGTTTTCAGTTTTCAATTTGATAACAACCCTCTGATTTATATATCTTAATAACTCTAGGTAACGGTGTGAAAAAGTTTTACATGGAAGCATTGAGTGGAAGAATATCCTATTCTTGGAATGCAAGCAAGTATTCTGGGGTGATGTACCATATCAAGCTACCAATACCAGTAACCATTGCTGTCGAATTCTATACGTTTAACCTAACGTATCACCAACTGACAATTTATGATGGAAGCACAACTTCATCTCGCATCATCGGGAATTTCTCAGGAACATCGCGTCCAGGGAAGATCAAGTCTACAGGACAAAATTTACTCTTGGTTCTCTCTGGCTGCTCTAATGCAGATCCTTCGACTGGATTCACAGCTGGTTATAGTGCAGAGGGTACGAATTTACGTATTTCGTATTCATATCAGCTAAAAGAAAATCGAAATGGGCTAGGAATTTACATCTTATGATATTTGTTGCTTTTGAAGTGAAGAATGCGTGTTCCTTACGTTTACGAATTATGTAATCTTAAGGTACATCTGATGACGACATCATGACCGTGGAAATCCAACATTTTTAGTGGGTCAAGTAACGTTGTGATGTTTGCAAAAATGGGAGTCAACACAATCCATTGAATATTCATAGACAGTGGGTAGCTAGGGCAGTTACCTGAGGCTCGAAAAGAAATAAGGCATGAAGTAAGCCTTGATTTGTTATTGATTTAATAATGCTCAAAACCATTAGTTGACTGTTTTCTGTTAGACGCTTGGTTAATAAGTGAGATTTAGGAGTGCATTCCCATTTAAAAATTAAAAGTTTCAACAGCGATTTGTGGTCGGTGAGGGTCCACAGAAGAGCGTGGCTTAAGTATAAAGAGCGTAGTTTAAAATACATCTCATGACGGTCCCCTTCGGAGACTCACGCTGGGGCTCAGAGTGCCATTCAATGACCATGCAAAAGAGCATACCGTGCCTTTGAATTGCTTTGTTTTGGGAAACTCTGAGCCATCTAAAATTTTCGCGATCAACTGGAGCAAAACTCGATTCTTTTACAAACATGTTTGTTACCTAGCTAGTACATTTTAAATGCACTTCTCTTGCAAGGCAATTGTTGACATAATTTATTTTTATGTTCTAGTGACGAAAAACAAAGATTTTGTAATCATGAAAAGGAATTCAATCATTTCCCTCTATGCTGAAAGATCTTGTAACAATGTTACAAATTCCATCAGTCACACAAAAGTTAAAAATAGTATTACCGAGTGTCTTTTAAGATGTTCTAAGGCATTTGAAGAATCAAAGAGCTGTCGTTCTGTGAACATTATCAAGACGAAAGGGAATTTGTTCCTTTGTCAGTTTAGTCCGACGAGATTAGCATGGTCGGAGGTGCCAAGTGTTATCGTAAAAGACTGCATTTCATATGAATTGAAATTTGGTGCTGAAAAGGCTGTCAATTTATTATCAGGTCTTTAAAATCATCGGGACATAAAAATCTTACATCCTACAGAAGCAACGTGCAGGGAGAAAGTTTGTATTACTCGGAAATACATTTCCTCTTTTTCGTGCGAGGAATAATATTCATTGCAATTAAGAAGTTCTTACACCATAATTTTTGTCGTACAGATTTGCTTGGCAAATAAAGTCAAACTTCCTGAACAGACAACTTTGGAGACTTGAAAAATGCTAGAAGGATACAGATTATAAACTGAACTGTCTGGTATTGTTGAAATACTGACTCCTTTTACACAAGGATTGTGATTTAGACTAACAATATAAAACGGTCAAAAGACAAACGGAAATGAAAGCCAAATAATGTATGTCTCCGCTTCCAAGTTTAGGGCGTGAAGCTTACTAATAATACAACTAATGTTTAAATGTTTATGACATTTATGTTGCGTGAAACAAGGCAATATTTGTTTAATTGGTGAGTCACATACTACAGGAACTTTACATTTAAGATTTCCTTTGTAAAATGTAATGTTTTCTTACCTGGTGTCAGAGCTAAACTCATCCTTACTCATAGATGGATTCACTTGCTTGGTCATCACGGCCATGCTAGTTACATCTATTCTTATAATGGATAGGCAATTACTTTTGATTCTAGGTAGGATAAGGTCGATTAACCTAGACAGCGATCCTCACTGTCCCATTTCACTCGATGGCACATATTTCTCTCATTGCTGTCGGTTTCATAACAATTCTTACATATTCATTTACGGTGACCCACGAATAATGCAGACAAACTATCAGCAGGCCGCTTGGAAGCAGGGGGCTGGGGGAAGCAACATCTTGATGACAATGCCCAGATTTTCGAGGCACACTTTGAAGCAGTCCTTGAAATGTTCTGTCCTCCAATTAAGCAGTTTCCTTGAGAGACAGTACAAGAGCTGTTTTGATAGTTTTAACAAGCTCTTTGTGTTTTTCAAGTTAATGTTAACAAAAAAAACCAGACAATAGTTTGGAAAGTTAGGTCATATTCCTCTCTCCAAAAGTTATCTTGTGGAAATCTTCAGGGTGGTCTTGATCATAACTTACTTTTTGTTCCTAAACATATCAGCATGGTTGTTACATTCATAAGTGAATTACTATGTAAACTCAATTTACTTGTTTATGATGTTAAAATACAATTTAAAGTCTCACTTACAGGTAACTTGGGATTAACTAATCGAATCTTTGACACGGGAAAAACTTAAGTAACACAATATTTCCAAGAATCACAATTACTTTCCCTAAAATTTTATTAGTTCGGGATGTGTCCATTTTATATTTGTTAAGCAAAATAAGTAATAAGTAGCTCTTACAGCAATGTTTATAATGCTTTGACGATGCAGTTCTTTGCATCATTGTCGTATCCGAAATCTTTTAACATACTGATGAAATCTTTGGAGGTTTTACCAAATATCCCAAGAGTGCTGATTGCAAGGTTCACGACTAAATGTTAGACTGGTCGTTTAAACGTACTTGATGATTGCAGTTCACGTTGGAGAAACCCACACCACGAGTCTCTTTCTCTACTATCATACTTAATGACTTTGGTGATCGTACGCTTCCATCTACTTATGTGTCTTGCTCTTTTATGTAATTATTTCCATCCACATCCTACGAATTTCACAATGCACGTTCTGTAATTATGTATTATTATGTAATAACCAAATGTTGGACCGGTTGTTTAAATGTACTTGACGATTGCAGTTTACGTTTGACAAACCCACATCACGAGTCTCTTTCTCTACTATCATACCTAATGACATTGGTGATCGTACACTTCCACCTACTTATGTGTCTTGCTCTTTTATGTAATTATTTCCATCCACATCCTACGAATTTCACAATGCACGTTCTGTAATT